>CM076085.1:1357500-1577500 GCA_038088235.1 Zacco platypus | reverse complement strand
CGTTCCCTCCATTTACTATTTCGTTCCCTCCATTTACTATTTTGTTCCCTCCATTTACTATTTCGTTCCCTCGATTTACTATTTCTTTCCCTCCATTTACTATTTCGTTCCCTCGAATTACTATTTATTTCCCTCCATTTACTATTTCGTTCCCTCCATTTATTATTTCGTTCCCTTGATTTACTATCTTGTTCCCTCGATTTACTATTTCTTTCCCTCCATTTACTATTTCATTCCCTCGATTTGCTAAATCGCACACAAAGAATTCACATTGCTTCATAAAATTGGTTTTATCCGCTTGAGTAACATGGATTACTTTAACGATGCTTTCATGACCTTTGTGGAGCTTGAAAGTTTTGGTTTAATGGACCTTCAATTGAGCAGGTTTCATTAAAAATATATTATTTGTGTTTCAAAGATGAACGAAAGTCTTATGGATTTAGGACAAGATGAGGGTGAATAATTGATTACAGATTATAATTTTTTTTAATCCGTTTTTATTAGTTAAAAATTAAGTGGAATAAAAATGACATTCAGAAACCCTGGAAGGCTCATTATTGTGGTATCACTGCTTTCGGATTACCTGTCCTTAAACATCAACTTAAGCAAACAAAACAAACTGTGGCTTGTTCCTTTTACATGTCCATCAGACTTGCATCATCTCTTCCCGAATAAGCTGCTAACACTTTATGCAAACAGACAAAAATTTGGTAAAATTATAGGATACTACAAAGAGACTAAATATTGCCAGTCCCTTTAAGGCACGCCTGTTTCAGTCATGCAGGTACAGCTCTTTGAATGGGGAAACGTCAAATTCTCCAAAGCTGTAAACCATAGTGACGGGAGAAACAAAGCTTATCAAAGCTTCAAATCAACTGAACCAATTGCTTCGCAAAATGATTCACAGTTTCGAAGCGTTCGAAACGACACACGCTGGTGACCCTGCTAGTCAGAACAGTGGAAACGCATAAAAAATTCAGGCCAAACATGCATAAAAACTACTATTATTCATTTTAATTGTACTAATGTCTAATTAAAATGTCTACAAATGTATAAAAATATTCACCCATAGTTCAATAATTCACTGGTGAACCACTGAAACTCTGAAACGTTTCGAAACAGTTATGACACAACGAAACCTCGTTTACTGAAATCACTGATACAAAAGATTCGTAAAAGATTCATGAAGCAGTGTTTCGAAATCGCCCATGACTAGTTTACCAATTAAATTTCATATTTGAAATCACCAATGACAACAACGGTCTCATTAATTTAGCCAATGCGCATGTGCAGTCATCTCAGAGCACTGACGGAGCTTCTAACAGCAGCTGCAGCGATGCGATGACTTTACCAATTAGTGACTGGCTCTTTTATATCGTTGCACTTCCTCCCGTTCATAGTGAAATGAGTGCGTCACATCTTTGTAAAGTCTTTAATACTAATAAATAAGAAGCAGTCGGTCTGCCTCAGAAATTGTTTTGTCCATGAACACACACACACACACACACACACAGAGGCAGCAGGCTGGTGTGCTCTGAGCTGATCGCTCTCTCTTATTATGGGATGGTGCTGTGTAATGGAGTGTGACAGAAGCGTGGAGCATCGCAACTCTGTCTCTCTCTCCCTCCACATTTGTATTTGCATTTTTTTTTTTAAAGGAATAGTTCTATCCTCTATAAAATTCTGTCATCATTTACTCATGGTGTTTCAAACCCGTATGACTTTCTTTCATAGAGTACAAATATATTTTGAAGAGTTTTAAATATCCCATACAAGGAGTATGGGATGAAAAGATACAAAAATGACATAAAGTTGTCCATGACTCATACATATTTTAAAGTCTCTGGTGTCTCCAGTGAAGTTTCAGCTCAAAATCCCCCACAGATCATTTATTATCGCTTGTCAAATTTGCCTCTATTTGGGTGCGAGCAAAAACACGCCGTTTTTGTGTGTGTCCCTTTAAATGCAAATGAGCTGCTGCAGCTCACTTTAACAGCTCAACAACAACAAAGCCGGAGAATCTCACACAGACAAAATGAGGAAAGTGTTCAAACTGATGGAGAGACTCAGGAAGAACTTTTAGAATGAAACTGGACTTTCATTCTAAATAAATAAATAAATAAATAAATATATATATAATATATACATTTATTTTTTTTCAAAAATATGTTTATTTCAGTTTTAGTTATTTTAGTACCAAAATTTAAGCTAAATGATAAATGTCCTGACAAATAACTGAAATAATAATAATAATAATAAGTTATATAGCGCCTTTTATATTTGATCTCAGTTAACGTTTATTTTATTTAAAGCAACAAACATGTTTTTTAAGGCTTCAGTTTTAGTTTAGTTAACTAATGCGTCACATTTCTCAAAACATATTTCACATTCAAACATGGCACCAAGCCAAACCAGGTTTGAAATAAATGGCATAAAACAACAGCGGTTATTAGTCTGAATCCAAACAGAAAGCTGCTTTATAGCTTCAGAACATGACGTTATATACGTTACAGCGTGATGATTTTGCCTAGCATCTCATTCTCTGTTCCACAGGGGTCCAAAAGTCATAGGGGTTTGGAATGACTTGAAGCTGAACAATTCCTTTCACACTTATGGTATCAAACTGGACCATTACGTCCTCTTCTCCTCATCCTCTCATTGCTGGTTTCTCTGAGTTAAACCTTCATCAAGCTCCACTTGAGCACATCAGCACCCACATATACCGTACATGTATTAGCAGTTAGTACCGGTTTTGAACCACCCGTCCTCGGTGAAGGTGTCTGCAGTCTCCTGAGGTTTGTTCCAGTACTTCTGAAAGACAGAAGAACCTCGAACCAACAGTTCGCCCTCCTTCCCCTCCAAACCAGCCTTCACCTGGGAATAAAACACACACTCAAAGGAATCAGTAGGTCGTCTAATGATTGCATGCTTAAATGCAAATCTGGTCACATATTTTGAACAATTTAAACGCATACGTATTGTTTAATCATGATTTTTGTGTGAAAACAGAATGACTGTCCACCTTTTCCCGAACGAGCCTATTGCGTTTTAAATTGCGGGTGGCTTTTCCGTTTCAAGGGAACTCCCACTCAAAATGACTGAAACAAATCAGTTGAAATAATAAGGTTGTGTTATATAATAATGCTTATCGGTCAGACTGAATGAGCTGTACTACATTTTCTTTCATGCTCTAATGTAACAATTGGTACTTAATGTGACATTAGTACTGGCTCGACTCCCGCTGCACATTCATACAGACGGTATTCAAGTTTGACAGCGCGAACATATGCATATTTTACTTTAAGAGTATGTCTATAATGATGCTGAGCTTTTGGGGTTGTTCATGGTTTGCTTATAGTAATATGTCAATACTTTGGCGTTTTTAAATTTCCTTTTGATGTTCGAATGTTGAAGAATGAGGATAATTGTGTCACTTCATTTTACGTTTTTTGCTAATTATTATTATTGCATTCAAAGAGCAAATCTTAAAGTTTATTGGCAATTTGTTTATGGTTTAACGGAAGGTACTCCCATAATTCGCATAAAGTGTCATGGGATGGAGGAAAAGGGTGAAAACTTATGTACTATAGAAAGAATAAGAGCGTACCTGTGTTCCCTTCCTGTTGCCCTCCGCGATCACAGTGCTGGTGGTGTTTGTCATCATGAGCCGCACTTCCACTCCTGGCAGAGGTACTCCAACAGCACCTGGAAAACACAGACATTTACATTCAATTCAGCTTGATTTTATTCTCTTGATAATTTAATTTTGTTGGCTTATATGCAGTTTTTGATTAGAGGCGCGTGATTAAACATTAAAAGTTTGCGATCTTGATTCAAACACCCACGTAAATGACAGCGATTCATCTATTACACCTTTGTGTGAATGTGAACATTCAGATCTGCGTTCTGATCCAGAGAGAGCTGTTGTCACGTTTAGATATGAAACAGCTTCCCACAGTCTTTTCAAACACACAGTATCATCTGCGTTACAATAATTCAAATCATCACAAAAATACTGGGATAAAATACATGTTACTGCATGTACGTGCTCCAGTAATAACAGAAAATTATGCATAATTACAAGTAACTGACCCTAAACCAAACTCTAACCCTAACCATAACTCTATAGTAAGTACATGTAGTTAATTAATATTACTCGGTGCATATTTGACTAAGTACATTGTAATTTGAATAAAAAAGCTGATTCATCCATTAATGAAACAAGTGAAATCTTTACGAGTGAGTCATTGAATCATTCACTTAACTTGATTTTATATATATATATATATATATAAGTAATTCAAATTACATTTTTTAAAATAGAATGCAGCAATTATAATTAATAATTTTGTCAGAGCCTCTATTTAATTACATTTTGTTTAGTAGTCTATTCAGAATTGTGGAAGAGTTGCGGTTTTTAACTGAAACAATCGTTATTCTCACTTTACAGATTGTATTAATTACATTGTTACACCAGTAGGTGGCGATAAGTACCTGTTTAAAAAAGTATTTGTCATTGAATCAGTCATTCAAGAGATTCATTCAAAAAATCTGATTCATCCAGTAATGAAACAATTCTTTATGAGTGAGTCATTGAATCATTCACTCGACTAGATTTATTTTTAAATAAGTCAAATTACGTTTTCCATAAACAACTGCAGCAATTGCCATTTTGTCAGAATCTGTAGTAAATTACATTTTGTTTAGTAGTCTATTCAGAATCATGATCTCTATTTGAACCGAAACAATTGCTTTGCACAATC
Source organism: Zacco platypus (assembly GCA_038088235.1). Lineage (NCBI taxonomy): Eukaryota > Metazoa > Chordata > Actinopteri > Cypriniformes > Xenocyprididae > Zacco > Zacco platypus. The sequence goes on along the minus strand of CM076085.1, from coordinate 1,572,737 downwards.
GCGTGCACGATTTACTATTTCGTTCCCTCCATTTGCTGAAACGCATGGACGATTTACTATTTCATTCCCTCGATTTGCTAAATCGCACACAAAGAATTCACATTGCTTCATAAAATTGGTTTTATCCACCTGAGTAACATGGATTACTTTAACAATGTTTTCATGACTGTTGTGGAGCTTGAAAGTTTTGGTTTAATGGACCTTCAATTGAGCAGGTTTCATTAAAAAGAGTTTTTTTGTTACACCAGTAGGTGGCGATAAGTACCTGTTAAAAAAAATGTCATTGAATCATTCATTCAAGAGATCCATTCAAAAAATCTGATTCATCCAGTAATGAAACAATTCTTTATGAGTGAGTCATTGAATCATTCACTCGACTAGTTTTTTAAAAATTTTTTAAATAAGTCAAATTACGTTTTCCATAAACAACTGCAGCAATTGCCATTTTGTCAGTAAATTACATTTTGCTTAGTAGTCTATTCAGAATCATGATCTCTATTTGAACCGAAACAATTGCGATTCTCAAGTTGTCCAGAATCTTGCAGTTCTAGAACTGGTCTACCATTTTTCTTTATTGTGATCGAAAGCATTAATTATATTTGATTTAATTACTGCTTTTTTACTTGCATTTGGTTTTGAATTCTGGGAGAAATAATACTGCTAATAAAATAATACTCTTCTCGCAAAATCTCCACGGTCAAAATTCAATGTTGTAGCATCTCCAACATACGAATGTTTGGAGGAAAAACATCAGCCTATTGTAAAACGTGCTTGATCTGACTAATGAACTCTGTCAGCACTGTAAAGCTCAGATACACAGAGCTGAAGGGATGTCTTACTCCCACATACACACGTATGTGGAATCTGACCATTAGGGGCTCGAGTGTGAATATAAATGAGACGGGGGCTGATCTGAGGTCTATGTGCGGTGTCCACTGGGATATGATTGCGTGAGTATATACTGGAATGTGGTTGTCCCTGTAGCAGCATTCCTGTCACAAAATGAGAAAAGGACACAATAGAACCCAGACTGCTTAAAGAAGCCATTAACAAGCCTCCAGTCCCTCTGCCCATCACCAGCCCTCATTAAAACAGAGGACACACTCACACACACACTCACACACACTCATGTTTTATTCAAAGCCTCTCGCACAGCAATCCACACTGAGCACAATCCACAGGGAGTGGCAGCAACTCCTACTACAACACTGAAGGAAACAGAACGTATGAGCATTGTTACTACTATTGGCACAATTTGATTTTTTTTCTCTAGTTTACCCCTCTGAACTGCTTGCTTAACTAGATTTGTACATTATCTTGAAAATGTCAGTGGTGTAAAACTCAATGCTACACTCTCGAAAGAATCGATGCGGTACAACAGCACACACATTTTAGTGTGTGTTACTAAATTACATTTTCCAAAATTTTTGATTTCAATGAACTTAACTGGGTAATTTACTTTTTTAAGTTAAACCAACGATTCTTTTTTACATCTGAAATGTATTGTTTGTAATGCATTTAAATGCATTATACTGTGTAACGATGCATAGATCAGAATTATAACAATTATTAACGAGACCGTAACACTTTTGTAATGCATTATACAGTATATAAAGGCTTTAAGTAATATTGATATAAAAACTGCCCGATTTAAAACTCATTTTTATTTGAGTGCTGATTATTAAACTATTTTGGTCAATGTATGGATTATTAAATAATTTTATTTTTATTTTCCAAAAATATTAATTTTGGTGTTTAGGTAATATTCAATCTAATATTAATACAAAAACGGTTTTATTTATGTATTTATTTTTTACAGTTTTCAGCCGAGTGTATATTGGTATCTACTTAAAACATTTATTTCAACTATGGCCAGTTCACGAGTTCCTGAGATCTCTTCAAAATCATTGAAATCAAAAATTATTTCTTGAACTGAAAATCCTCCATTAGACTCGGATCTTTACAAATCCAATGTTCTGTTCCAACAAACGTACGGCCATGATTTGGTTCACATTAGATCAGACTCATCGCAATTCATCTCTGGTGATCACAGTCAACCCCGTGACTGATATCGATTGACTTCAACCTACTTCTGCGGCGTCTCACGGGGCAGAGCAGGAAATGTTAACCATGGCAAACTCCTCTTAATCATCACCTCTGAGCATTAACTCCAGCACATTTTTTCCTCCAGAACTCTTCTCTAATAAAACTACAAAGCACACAAGCTGCCTCTGACAGCAACTTTAGCACCTTCGCTCACGAACGCGTGTCGAAAGGCGAACAAAACAATCCTCAGACACCCGGAGCAATGCAAAGAAACTGCGAGAAGAACACTAAAAGTGCTTTGATACTGACACTGAAAGAAGACGTGGAAGCTGACGGGAGCAGTTTGATCGCTCAGAAAGACCCATGGAGAGTTTCTCAGAAGATAATCACACGAAAACAACAAAACACAGACAAAAGAGAGGCAAACAAACAAACTACTTCAGACCAGAGTTTGATCTGACAACGTGCCATCATAAACTGTCTGAGGAAAAAAAACATATCGCTGCGGAGATGAAACGCTGAGGCTAAACATCCGTAGAAATAAAAGTTACAAAGCCAAAGTGATAATAAAGACCCAAACCACCGCATTTCAGCGTCTGTTCGTAAGAATCATCTCAGCCGACTGGTTCACTCTGGGTTAAAAACAACCCAAGTTGGGTTTGAATCAAATCAGCAATTGGGTTGTTTTAAATGTTTGCCCTATTAAACTACTGTTCAAAAATTACTGTATTTCTTGCTTAAAATGTACCCAAAATATGTTGGAAATTAACATTCATTAATGTTTAATGAATAATAATTAAACAATAAACATTTATTAAATTGCTTATTAATACTCTGCTCAGATAACATTTGGTCCATCTCTAAATAGTGTTAAAGTAACACTGAAGCAGAGTTAAAGTTAATGAGATAATTAAGCGATGATTGAACATTAATGATGAACACCTGCTGTGAACAAGCAGAATCTCTGAAGAAAAGAGAAACACAAGAACTACAACTGACTTCAGCCACAGTCTTAGATGAAATCAACTGACGATAAAAGACATTCAATCTCTGAAGAGTGTTTAACACTAGTTCAGTGTTACTTTAACTCTATTTAGAGAGGGACCAAATGTTATCTGAGCAGAGTTGATTTAACTCTGGGGTTTTTACCGTGACCTTTTCATTATTATTGTTGCCTCTAGTAATTATGTGTCAGATTTTTAATTTCTAACCTATTTTGGGTTCATTTTAAGCCAAACATATAGTGATTTTTAAACAATAGTTGAGTTAAATAAAACTACCCAGCACGTTGGGTCAAACATTTAACCCAACCGTTGGGTTTGTCCATTTTCAACCCAACTTGGGTTGTTTTTAACCCAGCATTTTTTAGTGTTGGATCTTATTTCACTCATTGGACGGCAAACATTTAACATGACCATATTTAACACCAAAATATCTTACTCAAAAACGAACCAAAGCATTTCGTCACAACTTAATTTCATTATGTTCAATCCACCTAATATATATAAATCTGAAGTTTACCTAAATAATTTGTTAAAACTACATGAATCATTTTTGTTGACATCACAAACTGGAATTGGATCTGTAGTTCCCAGCATGCTTTGCGAGGAACTAAGTAAATTGAGTGTAATTTTATGTGTTTTTGTTGGACATTTTAGTTTCTATAATGAGTTTTGTGGTTACCATTGTGCTAAACCTCAGTAAATTAATGAAAAAATTTAAAATTGAGTTGGACCAACATAAGAAAATTTAGTTTGACAAAAAATATAATAAAGTAAAACATACTAGAGTAAATTAATTTGACCTAAAGTTTAGGTCCTAAACCAACTAAATTGTGCTGACCCAACTAAACTGATTTTGACAAAACACAAAATAAAAGTTAAAGATGAATTTTACCGATACGATTACTGATTTTACTCTTATTATTCTTCTCTAATATCGAAGCACCCTTAGTTCTTAAAATTACTAACTGTAAAGCCATAATAGATTCAAACAAGCTTTCGGTATCTTTAAATTTTTGTACTGATGACAGTAAGAATGATTTGCGAATTTAACTCCAAATTGGGATTTCGCATTAAATATTTGCGTTTAAAGCAGCGTTTCCATTCCCAAAATCATTCTGATGACAGACTTTGACTATCAGAACCAACAAACCAACATTTGAGATGCTGCAATGCGATTGGTCCACTGATGTTTCCATCGTAGTTCTTACGGGATAAAAAAAATGTATCCGCCTCAATTGAGCTTTTAAGCTTCCATAGTTTTTTAAGCGACATCCCACAATGCGCATAAAAAATGGTGGAACATGAATGCATGTGTGCCATTTATTATTGTTGCTAGCAGTCATGTCTCACACATTTATGAAGCGATGCAGTACCAGGTATACGTGGTCCTTTAAGTGGGTTTGACAGCGCCATTCCGATCTCAGTCATGCCATAGCGCTCCAGCAGCACATGACCTGTGATCTCTGCCCAGCGCTCCAGGACGGGCTGCGGAAGAGCCGCAGAACCAGATACCATCAACCTGAGAGAAACAGAGAACCGGCCATTATTTCAAGTTGGAAATTATGCTCTTGTTTTTCTTCAAAAGGTCTTGTTTGAGCATTTGACCCTGAGGTAAAGTACACAGAAGCTTACGTGACTGAGCTATACAAAGGTTTGAAGGCACTTCTTTGATGTCGCTTTACTGAAGAATAAAAGAGAATTTGGGAAGAGATGCTCGAGTGTGTTGGATCTGTGAGTCTGGTTAAAGTTAATGCGGTTCGCTCGAAAAGAAAGAGAGAGATAGAGAGGGAGGATGGTACCGTATTCTCTCTTTGCACACGGCCCTGATGAAGTCTTGGACTCGAGGTTGAGTGAAATGTTGGTCGTAATATTCAATGAGTTTTGAGTAGATGGTGGGAACTGCCATGAACACGTTCACCATGGGGGACTTTGAAGCGATCAACCGCTCCCAAACCTAGAAAACAACAACATTATTGTGCGTAACTAGACAGTTCAATGTAAGTATAACAGAAAATAATTTGCAAATTGAATGCAAATTAATTTGTGAACTGATATCAAAATGTTGGCCAGTTCATTCACCAATAATGCTTTGGATGGGGGAAAATCTTTCTCTTTGTGAATGGCTTTTAAAAACCTGAAATGTGAATTCTTTTGGCTATGACCATCTTGTAGTCATTAAATTAATGCTAGATTTTAAATCTAAATGATGAAAATACTATTTTATTTTTCTTGTAAAGTAGGAGTGAAACGGTACATTGCATCCAATCAGACGACGAATACAGTCGGTCACTGGCGATGCACACTCCAATCCAGAAGGGGGCGCGAGCAGTAACGCAACGCTGTTTACCATCCACCACAACAGTAAAAAGCGCAGAAGAAGTAGAACAGACGATCTATGCATTGATATGTCATTATATTTCATTATATAGTGTTTAAAAATATTTTTTAATTAGATATAGAAGTTAATGCAAAACCAGCCGTGCAATTTACATTTTTTTTTTGTTTATTTGAGTGTTGATTATTTTATCTAAAAAATATACAGCAACTGAATTTAATAGTTTGTTATTAATAATTGTAGCCTTTAATATTATAGTAATGTGTAAGTAAGAGCTCACTGTATATAGTTAACAGCTTTAACTTTAGATAAATCCTTATGAAAATGTTCATTATAATTGATTTATTTAAAGAGAGACACACACTTTGTTCAATAAACCATAAAAAGAGAAGAAAAAAAGAAGCATTTTCATGTGTAGTTTTCTCGCCCTGCTGTACCGAACCCATAACAAACCCTGAATATCGAGGAACGAACCGAACCGTCATGTTTGTGTACCATTCTCACTTGAAAATGTAACCGATTTAAGTGTAAATATCGATAAAAACATACTATTGGAGGTCAGACCGATTAGCGAAATACTGAAACTGAGAAAAAGATTGATGCAGATGAATGGGAAGATATTTTATGCCGCTATTTTAGACCACCGCGGTTCATCAGACATCAAAACGCGTCTCGATGTCATCCGGTCTCGGTCTAATCAGACGGTTACTGTTAATTACAAGAGGAAAAAGTCATCCCAAGTGCTATTAAGTGACTCTATAAGCTTGGGGGGGGAAAGGTTGCCGGCTGGAGGAATGTTGTTAAAAAAGGAAAAAGCGAGTATAGATTTGTAAAGGTCAGTGTGATTCACAGCAGAAGAGAAACAGTTGAGATTCCCTGTAGAGCAACTATTGAGGTCAGAGTGAAGACTGTGCAGGACACACTGGGCTTTTACAGCGTTTCTCTGCTTTTGATGAATGTGTTGCGTGAAGAATAGTGAAGGAAGGCAGACCCCATCCCAACCTCACACCCACACTCATCCCGGCCCGTCAGACGGAAACAGATGCATAACTGCCCATATAAACACACGAATCAATTACACAGCTTCCAACTTTACTCGCTCACTCTTACTTTCATTGCATGACTTGCAAGCACACGGGAATGAAAGGAGGTACAATGAACGATCAAACGTAACTGTGTACGAATCACACATAAAAGATACAATGTAACAATTCTTTCTTCTTCAGCTCACACACACACACACACACACAGTCTCGCACGCCTGGCTGCACCTTTAGAACACAGTAGGAGAAACGCGTGAATTAATTGAAGGTGAACGACAGATTCTCCTTGGCTCTGTCCCTCCTGGGAGGCACACATCTCCCCCCGCCCGCTCTCTCTCTCTCTCCATTTCATTATTTCCTGCTTCAGTACCTCCATGCTCTTATCATTCCTGCTGTCTCGCACTCTCTCCATCAACCCCCCCACCAACACACACACACACACACACACACACACAGAGTGACACTTCTTTTATCATCAAAAACCCATCTCTCATCACCACACCTCCTCCTCTCCACTCTGGTACCCAAGTTGCTCTGGTTCCTCTTTTTCATTACATTAGCCGCCCATATTGAAATATACTTCCATACTGTAAACTTCAAAGTATACAATGCAATGAATGTGTGCACGACTCGACATCAAGCCTTATCATGCGAATTGGTCAGTAAAAAATAGGATTGATTATGGTTTAAGTATCATTTTTTCTCATTTTTTTTTGGGGGGGGGGGCAATTTTTCCCTAATGTTATTAAATGTATCTTTCATTTCAAATTCTTAAATTTGATCAATAAATTAATTTAGAATAGTAAGACACTATGATGGTGCCAATCAAATTAAATCATTTACACTGAAAAACACGACTGCATTAAAGGCACAATATGTACAATTTTTATATTAAAATATCCAAAAACCACTTGCACTTGTACTTAGATTATCCGAAATATTTCCAAGAATTTGTAAATTCAGAGAAATTCACAATTTTGAATAGTGCCCGTCCCTCTCGTCACTCGCGCCTGTCAGCGACGTAATATCTTGTGCTGCACAGTAACCATGGCAACAGACACGGGCGGCTGCGTAACGGCTGGCGGCAAGCCGTTTCGTTCAAACACTAAGTTTTAAATATCAAAAAGTTTGGGATTTTAGGAAAAATTTTAAGATTTTAGGCAAAACTACTGTAGAGTTATAAGCAGAAACAGGTGATGCGAAACTCTGGCTATGATATAATTGGTATAAGTTTCGAGTTTGCCGGACATATAACCTCAGGTCTACTTTGGTGTGCTCATTACAATTCCATTGAAATGCTATAAGTGTGCAGTTTGGTCAATCAAACAGTTTTTAATAACTTTTTTCCAGCATGGTCTGTGGATGATCAGAGCCAAATTTGGCCAAGGAGGAGTTAAAAAAATTTCACTTGCCAAGGAATCAACGGAAATAAGGCTTACGGTTCAAACGTTATCGACATAAATATGAGCGAAAATTTGAGCTGTTGGTGGCGCTAAAGGGTTTGAGTTAGAGACTATCCTCTATCTGTGTGCCAAATTTCACAACTTTTTACCTTACGGTTCCATAGACTCAAGTTTTATTGATTAATCACAATCATCTTTTACAGATCAAATAAGGAATAAAAAAGATGGTAAAACACACCTATAATAACGTGCATTCTCTTACATTCATTCATCACACTGAAAATGAAAGGTCAAGCCAAGTACTTTGCATTGTGGGACTGAAGGTCGATTGCGAACATCTTAGGAAGAGAAACGGTGTGTTTTGGCTAGTGCAGCTGGATATTCTTTCAAAATTTCCCTGTTAGATGCTGCACATTGCAATAGTTTAAATGAAATGTAATACAACAATACAATAGTTTGACAGTTTTCTGTCGTGTTTTAGGGATACACGAAATTATCTGCAAGATATCGGCCGATAAAATCTTAAAATATAATAATCGGCATCGGTCAATATGAAACAATTATGCTGATATGCCCTGCTGATTTATAATTTTATCAAATGGATGATGAAAATAACTTAACAAAAAAGAGCTTTTGTGTTGTTTCCAAACAAAGGGGAAAAATATATCGGTATCGGCATACCGGAAAAAATCAATTGACTTGAATTGATGTTTCATCCATTTTATAAAATTTAAAACTACCTTTAAAATGTGTCTGCTGGTGTTGTTTCCAAACAAAGGGAAAAATATATCGGTATCGGCATCGGCCAAAATGAGATGAAAAATATCGGCATATCTGAAAAAATCCAATAGAGTCAATGGACTTGAATTGATGTTTCATCCATTTTATAAAATTTAAAACTACCTTTAAAATGTGTCTGCTGGTGTTGTTTCCAAACAAAGGGAAAAATATATCGGTATCGGCATCGGCTAAAAGGAGATGAAAAATATCGGCATATCGAAAAAAATCCAATAGTCAATTGACTTGAATTGATGTTTCATCCATTTTATAAAATTTAAAACCACCTTTAAAATGTGTCTGCTGGTGTTGTTTCCAAACAAAGGGAAAAATATATCGGTATCGGCATCAGCCAAAAGGAGTTGAAAAATATCGGTATATCGGAAAAAATCAATTGACTTGAATTGATGTTTCATCCATTTTATAAAATTTAAAACTACCTTTAAAATGTGTCTGCTGGTGTTGTTTCCAAACAAAGGGAAAAATATATCGGTATCGGCATCGGCTAAAAGGAGATGAAAAATATCGGCATATCGGAAAAAATCCAATAGTCAATTGACTTGAATTGATGTTTCATCCATTTTATAAAATTTAAAACCACCTTTAAAATGTGTCTGCTGGTGTTGTTTCCAAACAAAGGGAAAAATATATCGGTATCGGCATCAGCCAAAAGGAGTTGAAAAATATCGGTATATCGGAAAAAATCAATTGACTTGAATTGATGTTTCATCCATTTTATAAAATTGAAAACTACCTTTAAAATGTGTCTGCTGGTGTTGTTTCCAAACAAAGGGAAAAATATATCGGTATCGGCATCGGCCAAAATGAGATGAAAAATATCGGCATATCTGAAAAAATCCAATAGAGTCAATGGACTTGAATTGCTGTTTCATCCATTTTATAAAATTTAAAACTACCTTTAAAATGTGTCTGCTGGTGTTGTTTCCAAACAAAGGGAAAAATATATCGGTATCGGCATCGGCCAAAATGAGATGAAAAATATCGGCATATCGGAAAAAATCAATGGACTTGAATTGATGTTTCATCCATTTTATAAAATTTAAAACCACCTTTAAAATGTGTCTGCTGGTGTTGTTTCCAAACAAAGGGGAAAAATATATCGGTATCGGCATCAGCCAAAAGGAGATGAAAAATATCGGCATATCGGAAAAAATCCAATAGAGTCAATGGACTTGAATTGATGTTTCATCCATTTTATAAAATTTAAAACTACCTTTAAAATGTGTCTGCTGGTGTTGTTTCCAAACAAAGGGAAAAATATATCGGTATTGGCATCGGCCAAAAGGAGATGAAAAATATCGGTATATCGGAAAAAATCCAATAGAGTCAATGGACTTGAATTGATGTTTCATCCATTTTATAAAATTTAAAACTACCTTTAAAATGTGTCTGCTGGTGTTGTTTCCAAACAAAGGGGAAAAATATATCGGTATCGGCATCGGCCAAAAGGAGTTGAAAAATATCGGTATATCGGCAAAAAACAACAATATCGTACATCTGTGTTCATGTTCTTCTTTTTGAGATATAAGATGGGGTTGGACATGTATGAAAGGACTTGTCCATCTATAATAGCCAAAAGTCTTTAGTTTACACATTATTCGGGCAAAACCATGATATTAGAGTCAATTGATTTTTTTTATCCATTTTCTAAACTTTTAAGCTACCTTTAAAATGTGTCTGCTAACAGGTCTTTTTTGTCGACGTTTAAAAGTACACCAGCATATAGATATCTCAGAACTGAAAGCTATAAAACTCCAATTTTAATTTCACAACACGATTTCTCTTTAAAAGCATTTATGTGTATAACCGAACATGCCAAATCCCACACATACACACGCACTGAAATCCAATAATGAGCAACATACATGTAGAAAACACCCGCCCTGCACCATCACATGATGGATAACCTTTTACATCCCATCATCAATAATCGTAGAGTCTCTGACTGCAGGCTGTCTAATGCATTCATACCACAATAAATTCATCTACACGCATGTTTTGCTCCCACCAGAACTGAGATGAGCGCTCATCACTCAAACAACTCAAAGCCGAAGTAATGGTGGCTCAAATATTGATTTTTCTGCTTCATTAAAAATTACTGAACCGCATGTTGTAAATAATAAAACCCTTGTGGTGAAGAAAGTGTTTGATCCCTCAAAGAAGGCGTTTGTTTTTTAACGTGTGCTCAAGGTCATTTCTGCGGAAAACAGAGAATGCAACTTTCTTGTTGTCCTGAATGTCTTTATATGTCCTTTCTTGTCAATCAGATCCTTGACTCCCATTAAATTCTCCTGGACCTTAAAGCCCTTCCGCTCGCTCGCTCGCTGCCGTAAACCCCCTCCCTTTACAAAACGCGGATCATTCCTCAATGTCACGCCATGCATTGATCTGCTTCTAAAGCCCTTACCGAAAGTTGGCGTGGCCAGATACAAAGCTACGCTGGGCAATCCATCATGCAAACTCTGCGCTCGCGGTGACAGTCCGGAGTGTCTTTCACACACACACACACAGTGAGCCAGTGCCTGTCAGTTCTTGAGTCCTGCTATTGACGCCTGCAGCGCTGGCACGCAACAACACAGCTACAATTAGCGCATCCCTCTGACAAGTACCCGATAAGGGTGATCAGCGGCCTCCTCCACCCCACTACACACAACTTCATTGTGCAGGTCTCTTGAGTTCCTCCCCAGGGGAGCCGGCAAACGCCCTGACTCATTGACGCTTGCAGCACGACTTCTGCAAACCCATTTTGTTGCTCGAACAACAAAGTTTAGAAGTTCTGCTGTGAGTGCGCAATGGAACAAATAATATGGCTTTGTTGGGTTATTTACAACTTAAAGGGTTTTTTATTATATTACAATGTTCACTTATAATGTTAATATTGTCTTTTGCACAAAAAATGTTTTTTTCAATCTGACGTCTGAAATGATCTGTTTCAGTTTTATTTTTGCCGTTTCTGCCTATATTATGACAGGTCAGTGAGTTGATAGGATGCGAAGTTGGACAGAAAGAGGGGGATGGGATTGGGAAAGGTCCACAAGCCGGGACTCAAACTCGGGACGCCCGAAGCGCAACTGTGCTATGTGGTGGTGCTGCCCACGAGGCTATCGTCATAAATAACATACAGGGTTTGAAATATGATTGGAGTCCAATATGTCGGTTATCGGCTTCCAAATATAAAGAATTATCGGTTATCGGTTTCGGCCAACATTTTAATATCGGTGCATCCCCCAGTGAAAAGTGACAGTGATGAGAGAAGAATTTTGCTCAAAGTTTAACATTTTTCAACGGTTATCGGCTTCCAAATATAAAGAATTATCGGTTATCGGTTTCGGCCAACATTTTAATATCGGTGCATCCCCCAGTGAAAAGTGACAGTGATGAGAGAAGAATTTTACTCAAAGTGTAACATTTTTCAACGGTTATCGGCTTCCAAATATAAAGAATTATCGGTTATCGGTTTCGGCCAGCATTTTAATATCGGTGCATGCCCCAGTGAAAAGTGACAGTGATGAGAGAAGAATTTTACTCAAAGTTTAACATTTTTCAACGGTTATCGGCTTCCAAATATAAAGAATTATCGGTTATCGGTTTCGGCTAACATTTTAATATCGGTGCATCCCCAGTGAAAAGTGACAGTGATGAGAGAAGAATTTTACTCAAAGTTTAACATTTTTCAACTTCTCCAGTAAACAACTGCAAACACTAGACGCTCAGCGCCTTAAATACGTGGCACTCCCATTGAAAAATAGGAATAAACACTGGGGATGGGATTGGGAAAGGTCCACAAGCCGGGACTCGAACTCGGGACGCCCGAAGCGCAACTGTGCTATGTGGTGGTGCTGCCCACGAGGCTATCGTCACCAACATGAAATGGTCTGTTTTTAAGGGGCGGCTGCTTTAAGGCCTGTCAGGAGGGCATGACATCAACACCCACCAACTCATCAAATGTGGGTGTATTTCAACAGTGGCGTGTAACACAGTCACTTCTATTAACCACTTTGCCGGGTTAAATTTTTTAGATATATGTATTTTTCAATTGTAGTCTTTTAAAAAGGGATCTGAAATAATAAACTAAGTGCAATGTAGTGTTGTCAAAAAAAGAACATATAGGGTTTGTGCGGATTACACATAATTTTACTAATTTCTGCAGATTTTTTTGCTCACACCCAAAGTATGCACACATAAAGCCACCTCTCAGTATTAAATTAAGTTCTTTTTTTGCCGCTTATTGCGCTTAAACAATCAAATACACACAAAATAATGTCAAAATGCTGGTCTTGTTGAGAATTCATGTAAACACAGTCAGTTTTAAGTGAACATATACAGTTGAGAAAGAAAACGCATGTTTAACAGTATAATGGATCTGTGCGTCAGCTCTTAAAGTGACAGCAGCCTAATAAACCTGCTGCCAAATTATGAGATAATATTAAAAATATCAGTATGGCAGTTTTTCCCAGTGGTATCAATGTCAAAATTGTGGCAAGTAAAAATGCTGAGTGGCTAGTAAACCCCTAGCCAGAGTGGCTGCTGAGCAAAAAAGTTTGCAAATAAAAAGTAAAAAGTATGGATGCACAATATATATATCGGCCACCATACTGGTATCAGCTGATATATGTTCATTTTTAATGTTATTATTATCGGCCCTATATGAAAATTTGACCTATATATATAAAAGCCGATAAATCAAGCATTATTTCCTCTGCTAAGATACATCAGATGTTCACCATGATGGTTTTGAATTGCTTGAAATATGATTGGAGTCACTTCAAAAAAGAACATACAGTGCATCATGTCATATAGGCAACATAAAATTTTATTTTTGTAATCAGGCTCTTAAAAAGTATTTAAAAGTTTAGATGTAGATTAATCGACCAATATGTCGGTTATCGGCTTCCAAATATAAAGAATTATCGGTTATCGGTTTCGGCCAACATTTTAATATCGGTGCATCCCCAGTGAAAAGTGACAGTGATGAGAGAAGAATTTTACTCAAAGTTTAACATTTTTCAACGGTTATCGTCTTCCAAATATAAAGAATTATCGGTTATTGGTTTCGGACAACATTTTAATATTGGTGCAATTTTACTCAAAGTTTAACATTTTTCAACGGTTATCGGCTTCCAAATATAAAGAATTATTGGTTATTGGTTTTGGACAACATTTTAATATCGGTGCAATTTTACTCAAAGTTTAACATTTTTCAACGGTTATCGGCTTCCAAATATAAAGAATTATCGGTTATTGGTTTCGGACAACATTTTAATATCGGTGCAATTTTACTCAAAGTTTAAAATTTTTCAGCGGTTATCGGCTTCCAAATATAAATAATTATCGGTTATCCGTTTCGGACAACATTTTAATATCGGTGCAATTTTACTCAAAGTTTAACATTTTTCAACGGTTATCGGCTTCCAAATATAAAGAATTATCGGTTATCGGTTTCGGCCAACATTTTAATATCGGTGCATCCCCCAGTGGTGACAGTGATGAGAGAAGAATTTTACTCAAAGTTTAACATTTTTCTCCAATCAACTTCTCCAGTAAACAACTGCAAACACTAGACGCTCAGTGCCTTAAATACGCGGCACTCCCATTGAAAAATAGGAATAAACACTTAGGAATAAACACTTCGGTGGGCACATGGCCTAATGTTACCCAATATAAACTTTATTTTAGTGACATGCTTACCTGGAAAAGTGCACTTGTTCTGATTTGTCATGCAAAGATTTTTAGACCGTTTAAGTATGGCAAGTTTAAGTGTGTCTGTATGTCATATGAATGAAGAGTGGTAATGACGTGGTTACCTTCTGAGCGCTGAACTCCGGCAGCATGACGCAGGTCGCTCCCACCCAGAGTGGACACATCAGCTTGTTTACGATGCCATGCACATGGTGGAGGGGCAGTGTGTGCAGGATGACATCATCTCTACTCCAGGCCCACTCGGAGACCAAACCCTGAACCTACGAGACAAGAGAAACAGATTTTGACCTACAGGTGCTGGTGAATGTTTCCACACGTTTGAAGCATGGGACAATCACAGAAGCAGGCCACAGCTTTTGTGCTCAAAACCTTTAAATTAATATTAGCTGTTTGAGTTCAAATGGACTGAATGATGCCCACAAGCTTTTCTTCTGCTGTCATTGTGCTGTGGCATGAACATGATTATTTACCATGTGCAGCTGGGCTGGTGCATGCGCTCACAATCACGCAGCCCTGAATTAGGTCGAAACCAGGTCTACTTAACCACAATACTGCTGCGTTCGGTGTTATTCATCATGTTAAACTATAAAACTTTGATTAAAATGCACCTGTATGACATTTACAGTTCCTTACATGCATTAAATTGTACTTCTTCTTTTGTTTTGCAGGATTGTGGGTCATCAAAAGACAATGTAACGTCAAAAAAGACACTGTACAGCTAAAGATCTATTTATCTTAGCCGTCATTTCATATATATTCTGAAAGTGAAACATCACTCATTAAAGTCTTTTGAACAGATTCATCACACAATATATTCGTTATTCATGTTTTTTTTAATCCAAATTTCTATCTATGGACAGTACTGTCTTCATTTAAAATTCAATTAAATTATTATTTCATCATTTAATAATAAAATTATTATTTTAAAATAAAAAAGATACATAAATGATATATAATTATATATGATTTAAAATGAACACAGAGTACTGTCCAAAAGTGATGTCCGGAAGGCATTTGTTTTTAATAACCCTAAAATAGGAGCAAAATATTACATATTTTGTTTTAAATATTTTAAATATGAAGGAAAAACAAAACAATAAACTTGGTTAAAGTATTTATCTGATAACATTATTTGGCAAATATATTAAACTAGAGCTGCCAGTAGGTGGCAGTAAATGTCTTAATGAGTAAGTCATTGAGTCATTTATTCATTCGATTCATTCAAACAGCTGATTCATTTGTTCACACGATTAATTCGTTCAAAACGCAGATTTATTCAGAAACGAAACATAAAATATAACTTCTTATTTGTTGAACTGTTGTATAAAATCAATATTACATTTGCACTCGTGCTATTCTCGACAGGAAAAACTGCACTCGTGTAATATTGCGCTCGTTACTCGTGTGATATTGTGCAACATATATATATATATATATATATTAGTTGAAACTATATTAGTTTTAGTTTCTATATTAGTTGATAATATAGAAACTAAAACTGCCAGTAGGTGGCAGTAAATGTCTTAATGAGTAAGTCATTGAGTCATTTATTCGTTCGATTCGATCAAACAGCTGATTCATTTGTTCACCCGATTTTTAATTTGTCAATTCGTTCAAAACGCTGATTTATTTAGAAACGAAACATAAAATATAACACAATATTACCTTCTTATTTGTTGAACTGTTGTATAAAATCAATATTACATTTGCACTCGTGCTATTCTGGACAGAAAAACCGCACTCGTGTAATATTGCGCTCGTTACTCGTGTGATATTCTGCAACTAATATATATATATATACGATTTTTTTATGAAATTATACTCTAACTAAGATACTCAAATAACTTCTTATTTGTTGAGCTGTTGTATAAAATCAATATTACATTTGCACTCGACCTATTGTGCACAGAAAAACTGCACTCGTGTAATATTGCGCTCGTTACTCGTGTGATATTGTGCAACTAATATATATATTATATATATGATTTTTTTATGAAATGATACTCTAAATAAGATACTCAAGATACTCAAATAACTTCTTATTTGTTGAACTGTTGCATAAAATCAGAAAAACTGCACTCGTGTGATATTGCGCAATTTTTTAAAAATGAAATTGTACTCTAAATAAGACACTAAACTGCCAGTATTGTGTAACTATATCATATGATATAAAAACTCATTTTGCCCTCATATCTTGAATTTTAGAGGCATTCAATAGGCTTCATCACGCAGTTGCGCTGCTTCATGCTCATAACCATCAACTTTATGAAACATAAGATGACCTGAGATGGGGCGGGTGCGTTAAATCGACAGCCCTAGTTTATAGTAGTTTTATTTAACTATAATAACCAGGAGGTCATCTATTCAAGGTCGACATATAGCAAAAAAACTGCATGAGCATTCAGCATAAGCACTCCTTCACCATGGCCTGCAGGCTGCTGTGGGTGTGCAGCGCTCCTTTGGGTCGACCCGTAGTGCCGCTGGTGTAGATGAGCATGGCTGGCCTCTCCGCCCAGTCTGAGACGCTCTCCTCGGGCAGCATCTGCGCCTCCTCCATCTGTAGTGTATCTAGGCTGGACGTGGTGGGAAGCTGAAGGCAGGGCAGCCCTAGTTTCTGGGCCAAGGACTCGAGGGTATCTGCAAAAGGTTGTCCGGCTACCAGCAGCGAGCTCTGGGAGTCTGCGATGACATATTCCAGCTCATTCGGAGGATGCTTCCAGCAGAGGGGCACAGCGATGCCGCCGCACATCCAGGATGCCCACTGCGCCACAGTGTAGGAAGCGTCGTTGGCGCACAGGAATGAGACGCGCTTGCCCTGCAGGTCTCCTGATTGACAGGCGAGCGCTTTGGTAATGAGTCCCGCCAGGCTTCTGCTGTTTTTGTAGAGGGAGCTGTAGGTGTGGCTCCCGCTGTGATCCGTAATGGCCACATTGTCTCCGTACGCAGAAGCTCTGGAGAAAACAGGAGCGACTCTCCAGACGCCAGCGGAGATTTTGAGGTTGGCTCTCCGCACTACATTTCCCAGCAGCCACTTCAGGGCTCTTCTGCCAGATTTACAGTGTGGCGACGCTGAAGAGCGGCTCCAGAAAGACCCTGTGTGTAGCATAGCGTAGGACTGCCAACATCGGTCTAAACTTGGGAAAATAAAACAAAACAGGATATATTAATATACAGTTCATATAAATGAAAACTCATCCATGCACCTTGGTCACTTTAGACATGCTACTAACTATAACTAACAACAGTAGACTGTTAAATTAGGGTTTATTTCTGTTGAAATAAAATGTTTTATCATTATTATTAAACATAATTTATTATTCATTCGTTAATTTTTCCAAAAAAACCCACTAGGGCATTATAAAAATAAATCTCAGAACAACAGTTCAACTCAAGTGGTCCCCATTCAACATATTATTCCGCATTTCTTAGGCTTTAGAAGACTTCCAGCACGAAAGGTTAATGTTTATGATGTTTTCTGAGGTTGTTACGCATAAAATCATAACATAACTATAATGCTTTTCTCAAATATACGTGCAGAATAACGCGCTTCTTACCAAGAGTGATACTGGAGACGGTGCGCCGTTTGAATGAATCCGTGTGGAAATCGAAGCCACGCGGAACCTTTATTTACCGGGACTTTGTATCAAAGAGCTTTTCATTTTAAAATATCTTCAGATTTTATTTGAGCTTAGGTGCGATTATAAATAAGGGTTCAATGTTTTAATTAAAATAAGATTTTTGGTTTTATAAGAGACTTGAATGAAGAATATCTTGAAATATGAATGTCATCAAGTAGAAATGTTGGCCTTGGCTTTCATTTAGCATTTTAGATATGTTAAGATTGATAACAATATATGCATGCAATGAAATAACAACAATACAGTTTTAGAAAAAAATATGTTTTTGCTCAAATACGCAATACAAAGACATAAAATGGTATGAAAATGTATGAGACAGACAGACAGATGGACAGAAGTTGGTGAGTATTGACATCTAAGCGTGTATTTTGCCATCACACTGTTCTCACCCAAGCTTCATCATGCCAACTGGTTTTGGCATCAGCTCACAGCACGGGCACACTTAGCCACCAGCTGGCAGTCGCGGGCCTCAAATAAGAATTGTTCAGACATGGCACTCATTCAAAAGTTCTCACTTCCCTAAACCCCTCTGTGGTAAATAGGGATGGCATGTTCCTGCAAACTGAAAGCTTTGTCTGAGAATCTCCCCTCCGGTTTGAGAAGTAGTATCGTCAACGAACGATCCATTCACAATCAGAGAAAGAGCTGGAAGCGAGGACACCCTCCTTAAACGCTCAACAGATCGTTGATTCCTAACGCTTCGTATTGCAGATGTTTTGATGGAGCACCCTTGTTTCACGAGGAATTCTTTTTGACGGAGACAGGGTTGGATTCTTGGTACAAATTTTGAAATTCAAGCTGCTCTTCAAACATATCAGATTGGAAAGAAGACCGAAGGGTGACCGAAGAACAGAAGGCAACCCGGTGAGCGTATATTTGACGCGCAGCTACAATGGCTGTCCGCCAGCCTCGTATCGACTCAGTCGTGGCGTTCGCGGGTAGCATGTCCGGCAGTGGGCGCCAACTCCCCATTTGGCTGGCCGAGGATTCGCTGAAAAATGTGGGAGAAGAGCGAAGCCCCCTCTTTTCGGAAAGATTCGGAGAGCGAGTGGGGAACGGAAATCAAGGGGTGTTCCAAAAACACGTGTCAGGTTGGCACCAGATGAGAATGCCTTGGCAAGCGCCTCGCTCTCCCCCTCTTGCCCCTCTTAGAACACATGGCACGTTGACGGCAGCATCTGGCTGCGTTGACTCTCAGCAGCTGCGCTTTGTCTATGCCAGTTGGGATGCTTGGCACTGCCACTTCATCAACTACCTGTGGCTTTTCCTGGGCGTGGAGCGGGCGATGAATTATTTGGTGCTGCAGCTGCAGACTTGACTTCTTTCCAAGAGATACAGTTGTGTAAACACATGCTAGACTCTTGGCACACACAAACAAATGCTTTGCATACTTGGACAACAACTTGCATACAGGAGTACAACTCTGCATCTGGGCTTAGTTTATTCAACGCCGGGCATCTAGTCTCTTGAGGAAGTTCACAAAATTATCAAATAGAAACCTTTGTACTCTAGTAAACATGGAAACATTGTGAAAGAGTGAGTTTTTTTGTACCACTTAAAAAGCTTTGAGAAATTTGTTCACTGTAATATATGAAAAAGACCCCCTTTTCCTGGATAAACTCATATGGAGTACCCCAGGGCTCTCTATTGGGCCCTATTATGTTCCGCATTTTTTCTGTAACAGTTGTTGCGTTAAATAAGCAAAATAGTCTGTGTCAAGCTTCCCTAATGCTGCTCTCCAGCTGTGCGCTTTACACTGGACTGCTACTTAAAACGTGTACAATGAGGTCTTCCCATGTTGGATTTGCTAGGATGTTTCCCAAGACTGCGGTTCAGACATATCAGCGCTTACAAGCTTTCCTCATTTGGAAAGCATCATTCGGTCTCTCCAGGGCTAACTGTCATGTTCCTTAAATTTTGCAAAAGTTCAAAACCTCCAGAGGATCTCAGACATTGCAGCCTTTTAATAAAACAACGAACTCTGCTCTATTTGAGAGGGACGGGGGGGGAGCACTTACATCAGAGTGGAGCAACATCAAGCGGCAAAAACATGTCAAGCTTTGTTTTTTAAGTTAACTCGACATCCGCTATGTTCTAAGCCCTGACATCCGCCGAGCCACACGACCCAGATTGGATTGGATTTTCTTCACAGGTTTTTTTTTTTTTTTTTAGGTGTTTTGTAAATGGAGACAGATTATATCTGTCAAGACTCAAAGACAGCAGTTCTCTTTTTTTGTTCAGCTTCTGGTGACCCACTGGGAGTTTGGCTCCATCTGTGCCAGCCTGACCCAGTTTAGCCCACGGCCACGTCCAACTGTTCCATGTCCCGAGCATATGTGCAGTTGCAGGGGGATAAGCGATCCTCACCACGCGGGATGAGGAAAAATACGCTCCAGACATGACACTGGACCTGACTCCGGTCTGCCCTCTTCCCAGAGCATATGCCAGGAACAGGGCCGGCCTTCAGGACCCATACACTGGAGTTATTCTGCTTTCAAAACTGAAACTGCAGGCCCAGTGTGACATTTTGGAGTTTGGGGTGTATGATTTTGCTTTTGAATCTTAATTTGTGGATTATAAGTGAATGTTAATTTGAGAGAGAGAGCGAGAGATAAAGCAAGAAATAAAAATCTTTTCCATGGCATTATATGGAGTAAATCTCATTTGTCCAAAATCATCCTCCTTAAAACTATACAGGAAACATGAAATATATTCTGAGTGGCTGTGATTGAGTCAGTTACATGGAAAGATAAATGGTTTGTCACTAGAAGCTTGTCTGAACGAGAACATGATATATCAGTGTTGTTTACTCTAATTTTGTCAGGACTGTGATTTAAAGGCAAAATGAAGCCCAGATCATGTGATCAGTCAAAATTTAAGATGGATTGTTATTGTCTCCAACTGTGTGCATAGAATTTATCAATTACAAACCTGAAGTTATACATGAAAACTGACATAAAAAATTGTCGGCTCCCGATGTCCTTGGGGTCGGGGTGGCAGACCGCTAGCATTATCTGCAATAGCCAGCACAGATGGAGAGGAAGGAGCAGGGCTTCCCCCAATAACCGGGGCAGTGGAAGTGGAAACTGGCAGTATTGGCAGTTAGGCAGATGTGTGGACGGTATCGGTGCCCAAAGCTTGTGCCCACTGGGAGCAGAGTGTGAGATGCACATATGGGGCCCCATGCTGGTGTTCAGCTGATGCAGCAAGATGGAAATTACAGAAACAGCTCTCAGTCAGGCTGTGGCTCCGATCTTTTACTCTATTTCAATACAGATAACTGCATCTTTACTGAACAAAACACGAGTGATGCCTTGCTTGTGCAAAAATGGGACGTTATTGGCGACTGCCAGGGTGTTGAAATCTGGTTTCTGAGTGGATGTTAACATCTTGCTATGCAGTTGCAAAAATCTTCTGGATGGTTTCTTCTTCGTCCAAAGAGCCCATTCGTCTTGGTTTTGAGTACTTCTGGGTCTATGGCAAGCCGTTTTGACTTTTATTCATTCTCATGATATGAACTTTCACTAGTTAAAATGTTCATTCTTGATATCAGGAATTAGATTTCCACTAGTAACAATGGCAATTTTTGATATCAAGAATTATATTTCCACTAGTAACAAAGTTCATTCTTGATATCAACAATTCAATTTCCACTAGTAAAAACTATAATTGTTGATATCAAGAACTGTATTTTTACTAGTGAATTCTCGCCATAGGCTGCCATTCAAAATCAATTGTTGACATCAAGAATTCATTTCTTACTAGTTGAAATTCCAGTTTCACATATCAGGAATACAATTCTTACTAGTAACAATGCAAATTTCTGATATCAAGAATTACATTGTTACTAGTGCAAATGTCTATTCTTGATATCATCAATTGAATTGCTACTAGTAAAAATATTCATTTCCGATATCTGAAAATGAATTCCTGATATCAAGATAATTTCTGATATCTAAAACGGCTTTCTTACTAGTAACAATCACATTCATGATATCAGAAATGAACATTTTTACTAGTAGCAATTCAATTGTTGATATCAAGAATAGACATTTGCACTAGTAACAATGTAATTATTGATATCAGAAATTTGCATTGTTATTAGTGAGAATTGAATTCCTGATATCAACAACTGAATTTGAATGGCAGCCTATGGCGAGATTTCACTAGTAAAAATACAATTGTTGATATCAAGAATGAACTTTGTTACTAGTGGAAATCTAATTCCTGATATCAGGAATTAACATTTTAACTAGTGAAAATGTAATTGTTGAAGTTGAGTAATTGTATTATGAGTAATTGTTGAGTTTTCATTTAAAAGTTCATATCCTGAGAATGAATAAAAGTCAAAACGGCTTGCCATACTGGGTCTGAATTGTGGTATGCTTATATCATCCATGTTATCATCACTGTTAAAGGATTAGTTCACTTTAAAACCCCTTGATTTACTCACCCTCAATCCATTGTAGGTGTATTTGACTTTCTTCTTTCTGATGAACACACTCACAGTTATATTAATACATCATCCAAGCTTTGTAATGGCAATATCAATGAGTATGAAGCTCAAGAAAGTGCATCACCCATTATAAATGTACTCCACATGGCTTAATAAAGTTGTATACAGAAGGAGTAGGACGACGGTCTGGTGGAAGCTTGATATTTTACTTCATAACTTGTTAAATATGGTTATTTTTTATTACACAAATGCATCAATTCCCTTCAGATTGGCCTTTATTAACCCCCCGGATCAGTGCGGAGTACATTTATAATGGACGGATGCGCTTTCTTGAGCTTCATACTTGTTGGTCACGTTATAAAGCTTGGATGTGTCATATAACTCTGATTGTGTTCATCAGAAAGACGAAAGTCATTTACACATAGGATGTCTTGAGGGTTAGTAAAGCTTGGGGTAAATTTCATTTTAAAGAGAACTAATCTTTTACGTTCCAGCAGCAGCTGTTTACCACTGTAACGAGTCCACACCTCAGGATGAGAAGATGTCAGCTTTACTGTTTTATTCATGGTTTTGTCGCTTCGACTTGTCTTTGTCTTCCACTGATTTATGGTGAGAGATGCAAAGGCAACTTGTTTGGAAACAATCAGCTATTACTGTAATACTATATTATTATTAAAAGTGTGACCTGGAACATGCAAAGATGCTAATTATTTGTCATCAGCAATACTTTTGGGATTTAGGGCAGATTACTTTCATACTAACAATAACTGGTCGCAAAGTTACTGAATACTGAAAAATATGGAAGCTTGTTTCCGCCATGAAATAAAAAAGGTAATTGTGACTTTTTATCTCACAACTCTGACTTTTTTTTCTCAGAATTGCGAGATATAAAGTCATATTTGCGAGTTATAAATTCAGAATTGTGAGATATAAAGTCATAATTGTGAGTTATACAGTCATAATTGTGTGTTATAAAGTCATAATTGTGTGTTATAAAGTCATAATTGTGAGTTATACAGTCATAATTGTGTGTTATAAAGTCATAATTGTGTGTTATAAAGTCATAATTGTGAGTTATAAAGTCATAATTGCGAGTTATAGAGTTATAATTGCGAGTTATAGAGTTATAAAGTCATAATTGTGTTATAAAGTCATAATTGCGAGTTATAAAGTCATAATTGCGAGTTATAGAGTTATAAAGTCATAATTGTGTTATAAAGTCATAATTGCAAGTTATAAAGTCATAATTGCGAGTTATAGAGTTATAAAGTCATAATTGTGTTATAAAGTCATAATTGCGAGTTATAGAGTTATAAAGTCATAATTGTGTTATAAAGTCATAATTGCGAGTTATAAAGTCATAATTGTGAGATATAAAGTCATAATTGCGAGTTATAGAGTTATAAAGTCATAATTGTGTTATAAAGTCATAATTGCGAGTTATAAAGTCATAATTGCGAGTTATAGAGTTATAAAGTCATAATTGTGTTATAAAGTCATAATTGCGAGTTATAAAGTCATAATTGCCAGTTATAGAGTTATAAAGTCATAATTGTGTTATAAAGTCATAATTGCGAGTTATAAAGTCATAATTGTGAGTTATAAAGTCATAATTGTGTGTTTTAAAGTCATAATTGTGTGTTATAAAGTCATATTTGCGAGTTATAAAGTCATAATTGTGAGTTATACAGTTATAATTGTGTTATAAAGTCATAAATGTGAGATAAAGTCATAATTGTGTTATAAAAGTCATATTTGCGAATTATAAAGTCATAATTGTGAGTTATAAAGTCAAAATTGTGTTATAAAAGTCATATTTGCGAGTTATAAAGTCATAATTGTGAGTTATAAAGTCATAATTGTGTTATAAAAGTCATAATTGCGAGTTATAAAGTCAAAATTGTGTTATAAAAGTCATATTTGCGAGTTATAAAGTCATAATTGTGAGTTATAAAGTCATAATTGTGTTATAAAAGTCATAATTGTGAGTTATACAGTCATAATTGCGAGATATAAAGTCATAATTGTGAGTTATACAGTCATAATTGCGAGTTATAGAGTTATAAAGTCATAATTGCGAGTTATAAAGTCATAATTGTGTTATAAAGTCCTAATTGTGTGTTATAAAGTCATAATTGTGTTATAAAGTCCTAATTGTGTGTTATAAAGTCATAATTGTGTGTTATAAAGTCATAATTGTGTGTTATAAAGTCATAATTGCGAGACATAAAGTCATAATTGTGAGTTATACAATCATAATTGCGAGATATAAAGTAAGAATGGCCTTTTTTAATTTTTTTATTTAGCGGCAGAAACAAGCTTCCATAGAAGCGCTCTGTGGGTCCACATCAAAAGCTCTAGCGTGAGTTCATGGGAGTCAGAGTGTTTGGAAACACAACAGCGCTCTTCTTTTCAATAAACCACATCATTTCATGGTGTAATGTCTGTATGACAAATGATTCGAGAGAAATCAAATTTAATCCGCAGGATTTCTCCTAGCATAAAGAACCCTATAATAAACCACTAATAATTTTCATCACAAATGTCTGTTTTGCCGAGGACCGACACTTGAAATACAGATTGGGCTGTTTGCTCTGCCCTGCAGTGGTGATTCACAGTCAGTCTCTGCTGGCCATTACCGTCCTCATGGCACTCCAGTTTACTGATAGTCTCCCTCTAATGAGTTATTGATCCACTCGGTTTTCTCTTTGCTTTCTTTCAAGGCAACGGAAATGACTGCACAGGAGAGACAATCAGGGCTTTCCCAATCTAACTTCCAAGCAGCGGCGTGTCCTCTTTAGACCTGCACTAGTCACCGCAAAAAAGAGTTTTGTTTTGAAATGTTGGAGGGAAAACCTCCAACCTGTCATCCACAAAAGCCACTGGATTTACATGTCATGTTAACACTGGAACATTTACGCCAGTGGTTCTGTGAGCCTAAAGATGCATTAAGTTCTCTCAGGGTGAAGTCGAGTTCTGGGATGTTCAGCCATGAGCTGAATGAAGGTTCTTGTTTCCCCTTCCCTAACCTCTCACAGCCAGGCACTTCTCTCTCTCTCTCTCTCTCTCTCTCTCTCTCTGTCTTTGTGTGAGACTGTCACACCACTCTGTGTTGAGAGACGGCACCATATGTTGTCTAGCCTCTCTGGGAGGGCGGCCCAGCTTTGCTGTAGAGATGATGCTGTGAGTGCATGTGGCGCAGGACAAACTTTGAATAGGAGATAAGCTAGAAAGAATGCATCTTTTTTCATTTTCTGTGTTGTTGTGTCAGGGTTTGCACTTTGCAGCATTTCCGTTGACTTTAATGGTTTATTACGAAGTTCTGATTATCATTAATTTGTTATTTACTAGGGGGTGTGACGGTATTCGTCCCGGTTCGATGCAGTCAGACGACGAATACAGGCGATTCATACTCCAATCCAGAAGGGGGCGAAAGCGGTAATTCAACCGCCTCTACAGGAAAAAGTGCAAAAGAACAGATGATCTATGCATAGACATGTTTCACATCCCCGTTCACACGGATCCGCGAAAATGACTAAAAATGCATGCCAAACGTACCTTATTTTTACAGTTTACTACACTTTGATATTCTTCTCATTACTTCCCTATTATGAATCACAGAAAACACCTCACTTCTGCTTTGTAAAATAAGGTGGATAGACAAAACACGTAATACGCATGTTCATGACGTCACCGTTTTCACAGATTCACGTTTATGCAAATATTTAAACAGAATTGCTGTTTTCAAAAGTTTGCGTTTTCAGGCCACCAAAACGCCATTGTATGAGTAAATGAGCGGCGAAAACGCATAAAAAGTTTTCATTTTTTAGTTAACATCGAGAAAATCATCTCACGCAGCATTACATTTACCTCAGGTGAGTTATTCAGTGTCCACAGCATGTTAGTTCACTTTAGCTGTTAGGAATGTCTCAATTATTTAATACATGCGTAAATAAATTTGTCATGAAAACAATTAATGTGATTATATTTCAAAAAATCAATTGGAGTTGAAAAAAATGTATAATTAGATTTAGAAGTTAATGTAAAACCTGCATGTGTGTTGTTGGTGTTTATTTGAGTGCTGATTATTTTATCTAAAAGTAAAAATCAACTCTGTTGATAATTGTAGCCTTTAATATAATAGTAATGTGTAAGTAAAGGCTCACTGTGCACAGTTTAACTGAGATAAATCCTTATGAAAATGTTAATTATAATTGAATTATTTAAAGAAAGAGACACACTTTGTTCAATAAACTGCCATTTAACCCTTGTGCATTGTTCAAATTCACGACCCTTTCGTTATGATTTTAACTGCTTTAAAAATGTATCAGATAAATATTTTTTTCAAATTTTTTTGCTTAAATCTATTAATCAACCTCAGTCCTGATCAAAACTACTAAATTTAAAAAAAAAAAATTGCAGGATTTTAACTCTTTAATTGCCAAATTCATAAATGATGTCACTGATTTGGGAAAAAACGTGTCAAAGATTAGAAACAACATTGGCTTTGATGCGTTGTTAGTTTTTGTGCAGCATCAGATTTTAACGTTTTAAAGAGTTAAAATCCTGCATTTTTTTTTTTTAAATTTAAATATTTACCTGATACATTTTTAAAGCAGTTAAAATCGTGGCTGTTTTCAGCCACGAACATAACGAAAGGGTCGTGAATTTGAACAATGCACAAGGGTTAAATAGCAGTTTATTGAACAAAGTGTCTCTTTCTTTAAATAATTCAGTTATAATTAACATTTTCATAAAATCTGATGCTGCACAAAAACTAACAACGCATCAAAGCCAATGTTGTTTCTAATCTTTGACACGTTTTTTCCAAAATCAGTGACATCATTTATGAATTTGGCAATTAAAGAGTTAAAATCCTTAATTTTTTTTTTTAATTTAGTAGTTTTGATCAGGACTGAGGTTGATTAATAGATTTAAGCAAAAACATTTGAAAAAAATATTTATCTGATACATTTTTAAAGCAGTTCATAACGAAAGGGTCGTGAATTTGCCCACAGAGTACTGTTGAGTTTTTGAACATTTTCAAAGCATTTTCCCAAAATATGTGTCAAAATAAGATTTGTCACCAAAAATCATTCCATTTGCTGAAACACGGAGAAAGTTATGGCCAAATTAAGACTCAAAAATTCCCCATAGTGGATGAAAACATCCCGAACAGCACATAAAGGGTTAATAAAAAAAGCAATTTTATGTTTAGTTTCCACTTTCTCCCTCCGCACAGTGAAACCGTCATGTTTGTGTACCGTCACATCCATATTATTTAGTGATTTTCTCACGAACATGAAATATGAGTGATAGATCTGCATGTTTATTTTTTTTAATCCACATATTTTTTAACACGTAACATTGTTGGACAAGCAAACAAATCACAAAATGTTGAGCAAACGGTTAATATTATTTCACTTAAAACGAAGCACAGACAGATAAAATCAAAAGCTGTTTGCAGGAGACTTCTAGCGTAGTTTAGAGAAGAGACTGCGATGTTTGTTTTGAAGGTGAAGCGATGAAAGGGCGCGTGTTCAGAATTCATCTCGCATGTGTTTTCATCTTGAGCCGAGCGCTTCAGTCCTGCTCTAAATCACAGGATGGATTGTTAGGCACGCGTGTTATTAATTTTTTTCATGTCCCGTGGCGTCTGTATGAATCTTAATGCTGCTGACTGGGCTGCTTGTGTTATCGACTTTCTTTAAAATATGAAGAGGTTTGCTGGAAGCGCCCAGGGTCATTAGCTGATGAGTGGGCTCAAATCCCTCTCCGAGGCCGTGTGGCTTCACCGTGTTAAATGTGCTCCTAAAATATTCATAATCATACTCACACACACACACACACATAATACCCGAGCGTGGTTGTTGAGCGGCGTGTGTGTGACAATCAATATTTAAATGCATTCCTGTTTTTGTGAGTGTGGTTAATTAGCTGCAGTTCTTAAGCCAAGAAGTTTGTGAGCAGATTAAGGGTAGCGCTGTCAGTGACAAGATAATTGCTATTTCATAAATGCTTCTGCTTACCACTTGGTTAGAATCACAATCTGATGGTTGCATTGAATATGGGTTTTGCCAGTTTTAACTTATACTAGCGGCGGATTCGGCTGTGACAGGGATTTATCTTGTGGATAGAAATCTACACTGGAGCTCTTTTTAGCTTTAGCCATGAGCATCTGCTGGCTTTTGTGTTATATAATCGTATTAAACTAGATGTGAGTACCTCAAAAACTGGACCTTTATGTTTTGCACCATTTTCTGAAAAAATCAGAAACCGTCAGCCAGCATTATGTGAACTTAGGTTTAAAATAATCATGAACTGAATTCATGGTGAAAAACTACATTACCCATGATGCTGTACAGAAAATTCCACCAATCAGAGAGTCGAAACAAGCCAAAATATCTCGTTAGCTCCGCCCACTCCCATGAAGCAGCGCAAATGATGTAATTGACTCTTCGCAAAGCTCCGCCCCCTTTAGTTACCGTTGCTATTTCCATGCGCTCTCACGCCACACATCATGTTCTCACATAGTGAAAAATACATCCTGGAGCAAAGAGGACACTGACAACGGATGAGACAGTTTAAAGAAGTTTAATCAATAAATAGCGTCTAGTGTGTCTTTAATGTGTCGCTCCTCGTGAAGCGATCATCTCTTCAGTTCATTTATAGCATCAAATAAACATGAATGAACATCAGAAGGAATGTTGTTTCAAGACGTGATTCAAGTTCACCAACGTTAATCTACTAACTCCCCTGACCGCTTTGATGGACAAAATGGCGGATTCTGGATTATGATTGGTCAGATCGCCTGTCAATCAAACTTTTTGTAAAGGGTCAATTGAGTCAATTCTCAAAATACTTAAGTATTTAGCAATAAATTAAAAAAATATAGTTTTTATATATGTAATCAACATTTTTAAAATGAGTATATTTATATTTCTCCATCGTTTTCTATTTGATTATGCTGTTCTTTGCAAACACTTTTTTTTGTAGTTCTTTCTAGTGTCTTGTATTTTTGTCGGATTATCAAAAACTTTTATGTTTAAAATCAGGGTTTGTAATGTAACGATTCACCTCATAGCTGGTTGGTTTGGTTCATGGCTTATAACACGTTATAACAAAAATCCCTTTGGGAGAAATTAATTGAAAAAAATATTTTCGCAAGAAACGCCACTGAAAAAGTGGGCGGAAACGAATGCACTCTATTGGAACCTTTTTACAAGCTAATCAGCTAAACACGGTTGTTTTTCATGTCCGCGGGTTGAAGCAACCCCAAATAACATGATATTTAACCCCTGGAATACTAATTTTACCAGGGGAACCCGAAAAAATGCAGATTTAACCCCTCGGAATGCGATTGGGCTAGTTTTGAATAGCAGTTGGGTGGTTTTTTTTGCAAAAACCTGGCAACCCTGTAGCAAATCCTCACTTTATTATTGACCAGCAGATAGCAATTTAGCTTAGCATCCAAAACTTTGATATAATGTGTTGTAAAAATGTGTGTTTGTGGGTTTTAAGCAGAGGTAGCACATCAGCAGGGAAACTATATCTTTCATTGTCTGCATCTGAACTCTATATTTGAGTATGTGCTTCTTTTGAATAAGTAATTACTTTGCGACCATTAAAAAAGCATGTCCTATAAAGTTTGCATGTGTCGTATGAATGTAATCAGGATGCATTTGCCATGCTAACATTGTCATGTGACCTAATAGCGTCAATTGAGTCCCTTCACTGCCATTCACAAATTATTTTTGAGTTGTTTTTCTAATTTAGTGTATCCACAATATTGTTTTCATGTACACTTTATGAACTGAAATATTGAAGATATGACAATCATTGATGCTCGAACGTCTCTGACACTTTGATGTAGATGCTTAAAGCGCTGTGATGTGGCTTTCACTTTTCCGTGCCGTTTGCAACCCAATCACTCACTCACTGAAATTGGCGTAACATAATGGAGCACATCTTTTGCTAATGTCCTTGTCTCTCATTGTTAACGTTGCATTTGAAAAGGCCCAGTGAAACAAGCTTAAATAGATCTTTGATGGTGCCGGTTAATGAGGTCAGTGGTTTCATTGAAGCTCGGGGCAGCCCCGTTTACCCATTAACCACAGTATTCATCCTACCCTGACATGTGGAAGTAGCTGGAGGTCAGAGGTCAACATCGAGACCCTATATGCAGTGTGGCTTATTGCAAGGGTTTTAACCCTGCATGTAAATGCACCATGACAAGATGACTGAACAGCTCCTTTTTTTCGCTCTTTTTGCTTTGATTGGATGTTTCTGCATTTAAAGGTGCAGTAAGTGATTTCTGAAAGTGAATCGAGCATCACAAAACACACTTGTGGCCAATCAGAGGCATTAAGGGGGAGGTGTCTGTATTGCAAAGCGTGTTCATGAATTTGTGGGTGGAGCTATCAAGATAGGGGTGTGATCTTTTTGGGTAGGGGCGTGTTTATTTTTGCATTTCTCTGAAATTGCTTACAGCACCTTTAAGACAGTACTTTTACACTGTTGCCGCGGGTTGTTTTTTTAGTCCACGGGTTAAAGTGACACAATTTAGGGTAGTCGTGGCCTAGTGGTGAGGGAGTCGGGCTTGTAACCTGAAGGTTGCTGGTTCGATTCCCACGCTGGCAGGATTTGAAAGTGGGGACTGTGAATGAACAGCACTCTCTCCACCTTTGATACCATAACTAAAAGTGCCCCTGAGCAAGACACCTAACCCCTAATTGCTCCCCTTGTAAGTCGCTTTGGATAAAAGTGTCTGCTAAATGATGAAAAATGAAAATTTTTACCTCCCAGAACACGACTTTTACCCTCCCGCAATGCGATTGGGCTGGTTTTCACCGTGATTGGGTGTATTTTGAACAGCAATTTGATCTAAAATTGTAAAAATTGGCATCTGGGCATCTGATTGGCTGTTCAGTTTAGCGAACAGGAATAAACGCAAAAGTGATGAAAGTGAAAGTCAAAATGGCACAGACAGAAAGCTATTGTAATTTTACGTCATCTTACTGAGCATTTCAATACGCGGATATGTTCACGAACTGCCCAGAACGAAGAACGTGGTAAACATGATTAATATTCAAAATGGTGAGCAAGCGCTGCTTTGTTTTCAGTTTGTGTGTCTGTAGTTTCGTTTTCCCTTTTTGAATGATGAATATAGACTAGTGACACCTGCTGATATGGACAGTTACTTATCGGATTGGCCATTGCGTTAAAAAAAAATCAATGGATATTTGTCAGAGTTGTCAGCTGGGGTGCCCGTGGCAGCCACTAGAGGGCACTCCACCCTCTCACTACTGGACTTCATTTCCCACAATCCACCTTGGACTTTCATACACTCACTCACTCACACACACACACACACAGACAAATACTACATTT
The DNA here is from genome assembly GCA_038088235.1 of Zacco platypus. Taxonomy (NCBI): domain Eukaryota; kingdom Metazoa; phylum Chordata; class Actinopteri; order Cypriniformes; family Xenocyprididae; genus Zacco; species Zacco platypus. The sequence goes on along the minus strand of CM076085.1, from coordinate 1,540,924 downwards.
CCCATAAGCCTTCATACCTGGACTGATTGCATCCACACCTGCCGTTAATCACATCGCACTATTTAAACACCCTGTGCGAGGTCTTGTTATTTCCTGGTGTTTAACATTTCTGAGCGTTATTTTCTTGTCTAGTCTGCCTGTTTCTTGATCTTGCCTGTTTCACCTTCTTTGTTGTTTATCTGCCTGCCCTCTGAACTCATTGCTTATTGTTACTGGACCGTGTTGTTTTGCTAACCCCAGACAATTCCGAGCGTTATTCCCCGTGTTGGTTTTCTTGTTCTTGATCCTGTCTGTTTGATTCTTGCTGCCTGCCTCGACTACTGCCTGTACCTCTGACCACGATCCTGTTTTGTCTCCTATAAAGCCTGTTTGACCACGTCTTTTAATAAACTGCATTTGGATCTCTACCCGCTGACTCTTCATTACAATATGTTTGCGATTGGCAACATTGCTCAACAGTGCAAAAACCTTTGACGCTCTCAAGAGCAAGGGAGTAAACTGATCCTAGACCAGCAGTTACACTCTAAAAAATGCTGGGTTAAAATAACCCAAGTTGGGTTAAAAATGGACAAATCCAGCAATTGGGTTGTTTTGACCCACCGGTTGGGTTAAATGTTTGACCAACCTGGTGGGTAGTTTTATTTAACTCAGCTCTGATTAAAAATTACTGTATGGCTGGCATAAAATGAACCTGAAATGGGCGCAGCGTTCACTAAAGGTTGGAATACGCCACACAAATTTTGCCCCGATTTACAGTCTAGACAAGTTGATGATAGTTGCAGAAAGTCAGAGCCATTCTGCAATTTGAGGTGACAGATTTCACAGAAAATTGCATAGTGTATGATGGGCACAGACTCAGACTGTGATTCCATCCAGTAGGAGGAAATCAAACATGTTTGACATTTTGAGCTGATTATGCAACACATTTTGTTTTCATCCAAGGAACGGGGCTGAATTTCAGTAAACTTCAGTATGGGGAACTCATGGTCACTATTAACTACAACTTTTGCCTCGTTAAACTCTTATTTACTGCTTATTAATAGTTAGTAAGGTAGTTAAGTTTAGGTATTGGGTAAGGAATATGATTTTGCAGAATAAGGCATTAATACATGCTTTGTACGCACTAATAAGCAACCAATATCTTAGTGAGAATTGATCGCAAACAGTTTGATTGACAGGCGATCTAACCAATCATAACCCAGAATCCGCCATTTTGTCCGTCAAAGCGGTCAGGGGAGTTAGTAGATTAACGTTGGTGAACTTGAATCACGTCTTTCCACGCTTGAAACAACATTCCTTCTGATGTTCATTCATGTTTATTTGATGCTATAAATGAACTGAAGAGATGATCGCTTCACGAGGAGCTACAGCGACACATTAAACACACACTAGACGCTATTTATTGATTAAACTTCTTTAAAAAATTACAATATATTAAATATGAAACTGTTTCATACGTTGTCAGTGTCCTCTTTGCTCCGGGTTGTATTTTTCACTGCGTGAGAACATGATGTGTGGCGTAAGAGCGCATGGGTTGTCGGCCATAGCAACAATAACTAAAGGGGGCGGGTCTTCGCGAAGCGTCAATTCCATCATTTGCGGAGCTTCATGGGAGTGGGCGGAGCTAACGAGATCTTTTGGCTTGTTCCGACTCTCTGATTGGTGGAATTTTCTGTACAGCATCATGGGTAATGTAGTCAATTAAAATAAAATAAAGTGTTACCGTTTGTTGTGTTCGAAGTCTGGTTGTGTGTGATCCTCAGTCTTTGAGTGAATGATTTCCTCTGTAACCATTTATGCCTTCATAGCATCAGGAGGAAATACCCAGCTCACGTCAAACTCGCACACACTTTTCATCAATGACTACTGACTCAGTCATTCACCATATTGAATATCAAAACCCCGTCTTAAGTGGCTGTCGGCCTTCTGTGGGTGAACACGTTCACAAATACAGTGTTTAACAATTAATGCCACAAGCTTTCTAGCATTACAGGCGCAGTAAAGGCCCACAGATGCTATTTTTAGAGCGGTGTAATTGAAGAGGGGTTTGGTTACAGAGGCTTCGGAGTGATGGACATGTGTGTGGCAGGTGCGATGACAGGCTACAGGCTTAAACTGTGCTGTTTCTGTGGAGAGTACGGCTTCCTAATTGAGCTCTGTTTGTGCGACACGGTGGGGGACAATGGGCTCAGCCTCGGCAGATGCTCGGGGGTAACCAGACGCAAGGGGGATCCAGGACAATAAAATAGCAGGACAAAAGGACAGGCCAGGGGCAGACGTGTTACTCTATATGTGTGCGCATATGCATAAGTAATTTTTTTAACCATCTGAGCAATATGAATCCTTTGTTTTCAAGGCTGTGACATAGAAAAGTGATGTAAGATGTCAAATATCCTGCGGTGTCATGTCACGTAAACTTGTGTTGCTGTTTATATATGCACACGTACAAGATGTATTGAAGTTTACTATCGAGTTATGACTGTAATTCTGCGCCAGGCCGGAGCTAAGAAGACAAAATGCATTCAAAAATGCATTCATTTATTAATACCACACACAATTTTACTTCATCAGAAGTTGAAAAATTGTGTCACCCTTTCCAAAGTATTAAAGCATTGATATTTACAGTACATAACAGCAACAAGAACAATGTAATAACATGCATGATATCTGCTATTAGTCATGATAAAAATATTTAATAATAATAAACTTTATTTATTTAGCACCTGTTATACACTGAACGTAGTGCTTTATTTAAAAGCATGAACATCAAATGCATCATGCATGAAAACAAATTAAAATAACTTAATTAAACAATACATGGAGTACAATATAACAACAACAACAACATAAAACTTATAATGCTCAGCTAGGATAATATGATTTCTTAACTTTGTTGGTCTTAAATTAGATTCTTGAATTTAATCAATAAATTCAGTTAGAATAATTAGTCACTATAAAACTGTATCTATCAAAGATTTTATCTGCTCAGAGATGGCATTTACAGAGCGATTACAAATGTAATGAGAGTAATATTTTAAATACAAAAATATGAAATGTGCAAAAAAAAATTAAATGATACTTTTAAATATGAAACTAAAACCACCTGTAGCGGTGGCAAGTCGATAGGTGTGTTCAACTTTAAACGGCTCCGCGCAGACCGATCGCTGTATGAAAGTGCCGCGAGAGTGTTCAGAGAGCAGTGAGTGCTTTCGAGTCACTCTCGCGGTACTTTGATGTCACGCATCGATCGGTCTGCGCAGCGCCACTTCAAGTTGAACACACCTACTGTCTTCATGAGGGAGTCATTGAATCATTCATTCAACTAATTCATTCAAAAGGACTGATTCATTCAGGAACAAAGCTTTGCTGCGCTCGAAATCACATATTCTCTTGACTAGGTACTTATTTTGAATAATTAACCCCCCCCCCCCATTAGTGCATTCTTAAAAACCCCAAAATGTCCATAAACATAAGTAATAATTACAATGGTTTTCAGCTTTTCTTAAACTAATGGAATCAAAACATCAAGGAAAAAAAATGCAGTTCATGAAAAATGTATATAAATATGTATGGGAAACCCGTTAAAACTGGCAGTAAGAATAATTAAAAGTAAAATTAAAACCAAATTTTCGTTGACAGCTAAAACTAACGCAGTCGAATTGGCTTTCTAAATGCGCAATTTACTAACGAAATTACAACATGATAAATAAAAAGGTATGGTTGTTTCAACCCAAATTTGGGTCAAATATTTTATGGACTAACTCAACCGTTGGTTTACATTTTCTACATGAAGTTTTTAACCCAATGGTTGGGTTTGCCAATTTTGACCGAAATCTGGGTTGAAACAACCAGCATTTTTTAAAGCTCCGGTAAATACATCAATACTTTTCTAAATGAGCTCCTTTTAGACGAATGAGCATTGTGTTTAAACTACCTGACACGACAGCTCGTAATACTGAACAGGGATGTTTATTTCTTATATTAACCCATGCATAAGAACGTTTTGATTATTGATGTGTACAAAGACACATCATGGGGCATTTCTAAGGAAGACCTTATGAATTTATTGTTTTGTTAAGACTATATAAGAAATTAAAAAGTTACAAAAAAAACACTTGCCACTTTTTCCTGTACCAGTCCAGATTATTATCAAAGACTTTATATATAGAATGCATTCGACACGTTTTATTATGAATGCGATAATGCACAATAAGTCCCGCCTTCTAAATAAGAGCCAATCACCGACTGGTAAAGTCATTGCATCACTGCAGCGGCCATTAGAAGCTATATAAACAGTCAAATTCGCACTTAGGACTGCATATGCGCATTACCTTGAAAAAGGACGTTTTTTGTCATGATTCGTGCATTTAGAAACAAAATTTATGAGACCGTTGTTGACAGATTTCATTGGTGATTTCAAATATGAAATTTAATTGGCCAACAGCTTTGGAGAATTTAATGTTTCCCCATTCAAAGAGATACATTTGAAGATCCGAAACATTATTAAATCATTATTAAAAATATTTTCACATGATATGTTTAGTAGACACCACACAATACGATAAATTACCGTAATGTTTATTTTAGATAGTAATGAGCGCCTGGTGGTTCGGAGGGCTCACACAACTTGTGTAGCCTATAGGGAGGATCGGCTCTGCTCGGAACAACAGAACCTCCAACTGCGAACATATTTTTTCCCAACCCTGATTACACAGTTCTACCTGGAGCTCCAACTGCAGTTAAACAGATTCTTTGCTCTCTTTATGAAGCCCATTCCAGTGGAGTCCAGTGGAGTCTCGGGTGCGATTACCGCACAGCGGCATTCAGACTCACTTTCAGCTTGACCGCACCTCACCACTCGCCCAGAAATCTATCGATCGGGTCCGCTTGTCAGGCCCCGTATTCCCGTCCGCACACTCATCCATTAATGTAATATTATTGCTGTGGCCATTCAAACTTAATGGCTGAAGGAGGCCACAAATTGACCTATATTTTAATTTACTATGTGGTCATGCTACCATAAGCTATAAATCGCATGACAAGGATTAATGCTCGCCACAGTTACAACTATTAAATATCATAAAGACTGGAGGGAGTGTGCATGTGTATTATATATATACGTGTGTGTTTGTGTTTTTTTAAGCAAATGGCATTTCTGTTTGCACATGTATCTTGTCGAGTGTGTGTGTGTGTGTGTGTGTGTGTTCCTAGAGGGCCTGGGAAAGTGAATGTATGTTTGGTTTGGCCCCTGTTCTTTCTTCTAGGGGACTGTGAAATCTTGAATTAAACGCTTCCCCATAGTGAAGCCATTGAGGCAGATAAGTCATCCTCTCTTGTAATTGTTTGTTTATAGGAACTCGTTTAAAAGCAATATTGCAGAGGGCTGTTCAAACCCCGCGAGCCAGACGGGGAAATGGAGGTCACGCTGTTTTAGACAGAATGCGTTCAGAAGAGAGAGCTCGGAGAGAAAAACAGGGAAGTGTTCAGATATTTACACAACAAACGGGTGTTCGGACACATAGTTTCGGTCAGTTGTAAAGCCGACCGTAGAGTCAGGATTTGTTCACAAGCATACAAATGTTTTATATGCCGTACGCACATGCATGTGAAATAATGTCGGAAACAGTATGCCAGTATGAAACTAACATTTCAAGTATTAGTGCTGTTTGATACATTGTTGTCATGTGGACATTTGGACACTTTTTATCAAAAATGGTAACCTGAAAATGGTAAAATCTAAATTAACTGGTTTTATTAACCCTTGTGCATTGTTCAAATTCACGACCCTTTCGTTATGAACTGCTTTAAAAATGTATCAGATAAATATTTTTTTGCTTAAATCTATTAATCAACCTCAGTCCTGATCAAAACTACTAAATTTAAAAAAAAAAATCAGGATTTTAACTCTTTAAAACGTTAAAATCTGATGCTGCACAAAAACTAACAACGCATCAAAGCCAAAGTTGTTTCTAATCTTTGACACGTTTTTTCCCAAATCAGTGACATCATTTATAAATTTGGCAATTAAAGAGTTAAAATCCTGAAATTTTTTTTTTTAAATTTAGTAGTTTTGATCAGGACTGATGTTGATTAATAGATTTAAGCAAAAAAATTTGAAAAAAATATTTATCTAATACATTTTTAAAGCAGTTCATAACGAAAGGGTCGTGAATTTGCCCACAGAGTACTGTTGAGTTTTTGAACATTTTCAAGGCATTTTCCCAAAATATGTGTCAAAATAAGATTTGTCACCAAAAATCATTCCATTTGCTGAAACACGGAGAAAGTTATGGCCAAATTAAGACTCAAAATTCCCCATAGTGGATGAAAACATCCCCAACAGCACAGAAGGGTTAAAGGCAAAAATAATTTAATACATGCATTTAAACAACTTTAAGGTTGCCACTTTTTATTCTGCACATTGCCTTTTTGTTTAAGTTCATGCACTCTGAGAATTGAACCTTGGTGTTTCACAACACTTTAAGTTCATTTGTCAACCTCAAAATGAAAGGAAAAGCATTGCATATTGTATTTTAGGATATAGTATTGCATTGTATTCTTGTTGAATGCTGCACATTTTGGCAAATCCATAAGGTACTGTATGTAATGCATATACATTGTGCGCAGTATACATATAGTTTATGGAGAGTTGTTCCAGAAACACCATCTTTCTTCCTCCCAAACTCATGGTTTGTTGTATTCAACTCGCAACCTGATCTCATGGGGAATTGAAATTTATGAAGTAGTGATTTTGTGTGAATTCATACGATGTGAATCGTACAAAAATGTATGATTATTCAGAAAAGTAGTAAGCAGGTCCAGCCCTAGTACCTGTCATGAAAACGTATGAATGAGATCATACCAATTTGCCAAAATAGTCCAGAATTGTCGTGCAACTGTGTTGGTAACTTGACGTTACCATAATCTAGTCAGTCAGGGCTACGGTGTATTTTAAAACACTCCATATGCCATCTGTCAAAATCCCTCCTGCTTCTGCTCCTCATCGTTTACTGAACATATAATGAGACTCTTTACATGCTGGAGAGAGGAAGAAACTATCAAACTATCCACCTTATTTTTATCGGCCATTTGTAAGTTGATTGTGGAGTGTCATCCAGTTATTTTAGCTGTACAAAAACAGTCTATGCTACTTAATTATTGCAAACTAGTTAAATTATTATCATAAACACATTCGTTTGTAGCTCAAAATTATAAAATTTGCATACATACAAAATTTGTGGATTTTTTTTTCTCCCAAGACGTTTCAAACGCTGACTCCGAACCAATTCTGTAGAAGGAAAGTAATGTTTTTAGACACTACCATGATGGTAATACCTTTTAAGTATACATAAATCCTATAAAATATGAATTTGACCGTTCAGAACCATGGTACACGAATAGCAATCTACCATAGCAACATTTTGGACAATTTTTAAGTCATATAAATACTGTAGTTGGCCCTTTACCGTAATACATTACACTTTATTTTGATAGCCCACTTTAGACTTTCTACTAAGTAACTTTCCGACTACATGTCAACTAGCAGTCGTTAGAGTATTAGTAGACTTCGGGTTAGTAGAATAAGTTAACATGTAGTTGTAAAGTTACTTATAGTTAGTAGAAAGTCCAAAGTTGACCATCGAAATACAGTGTTGCATCTGATATGGTGTATCGTGCACCATGGTACACTGTAATGAATTGCTGTAAAAATTACAGCATTATTTTACAGCCGCTGGCTGTTTTTTAATAATACAGCATATTGCTGTAAACTGCAATGCATTCTGGGGTTTGACTCAAATTTACAGAATATTGCTGTAAATTGACCCTTCATAATTTAAAAAAATACAGTTATTTACTGTAATCAGAGAATACAGGGAAATTCTGTAAATTAAATTACAGTAACACTACTGTAAAATTTACAGTAACTGGCTGGCAACCCTGCTGCCAGTATTATACTGTAAAATTTACAGTAATTTTTTAGCAGTGTACCACCACAGTACTTTCTTCTAAAGGCGAAGGAAAGTGAATCCAGCCCGAGGGAAGATGTAAATGGGGTTAAAATGAGAGATGAGTGAGAAGAGATGGAGGGATGGATGTAATGAATTGCTGTAAAAATTACAGCATTATTTTACAGCCGCTGGCTGTTTTTTAATAATACAGCATATTGCTGTAAACTGCAATGCATTCTGGGGTTTAACTAAAAATTACAGAATATTGCTGTAAATTGACCCTTCATAATTTTAAAAAATACAGTTATTTACTGTAATCAGAGAATATTCTGTTAATTAAATTACAGTAACACTACTGTAAAATTTACAGTAACTGGCTGGCAACCCTACTGCCAGTATTATACTGTAAAATTTACAGTAATTTTTTAACAGTGTACCACCACAGTACTTTCTTCTAAAGGCGAAGGAAAGTGAATCCGGCCCGAGGGAAGATGTAAATGGGGTTAGAATGAGAGATGAGTGAGAAGAGACGCATGCGGTGCTGATCATAAGCTCACTCTGAGCTCCATTGTTGTCCCGTGGTGGGAGGTTCCGGCCGCTGATGACACCGTTGAGTGACAGCTGTGTACTTGAGAGCAGGTGCTTGTTGAAGTCGAGGCGCATGTTGCCCAATTTAGCCAAAGACTCCTGGTGCTAACGAGGACACGGCGCGGCACTCATCATCTGGCTGTTCGCTCGCTAACCTCACACACTTACAGAGGCGCTCAGCTGCCATTAACACACACACGGGGACGCAGCGCCAGTGATGAAGTGCCAATGAATTGATTGGAGTGCCATAAAAGTGTTAAACCACGTTTCACTCCTGATGCTGAAATACAAAAGTCTGAAGTTGGCAGTTTTGCATGTGCATGTCATCATTTTATTAATATACATCAAATAGCATTAAAATATATGATACAGGCATAGCAGACTGATATGTTGGGAATCTATAAGCACGGTATAGATTGAAGCGAATTTCCATTTGAGTCGTAAAAAGAAATCTCTCTTCCCTACAGGTGCGCTGATGTGGGGGCGTTGCTTATGAGGCAGATAAGAATCTTGTATCTGAACATATGTCATGTTACTGTTTTTAAAGGCAGCGAGGCTCTGTGCTGCAGCGGGAATAGATGAATACATATTTAAATGTGTGCATATATAATGAAGAGGTGTGTGTGAAGAGCTGGAGTGCCTGAAGAACAGATGTCAGAGCTCTCGCCCTCCCCCACCCACAGCACCTGTTAGAGCTTGACCATCTGGAGACTGAGAGCAGTGCTGTCCGGACTGACCTCACATCCATCCAACCATCCATCCATCCATCCATCCGTCTCTCCATCCATCCATCCATCCATCCGTCTCTCCATCCATCCATCTATCTATCCGTCTGTCTGTCCATATTCACCCATCTATCCATCATCCGTTCGTATCTATTAATCAATCAATCAAATCAATCAATCGATTTATCAATTTATCAATTTATCAATTTATCAATCTATCAATCTATCTATCTATCTATCTATCTATCTATCTATCTATCTATCTATCTATCTATCTATCATCTGTATATATCTTTTGTCCATCCATCCATCTATCCATCCGTCTGTCCATATTCACCCATCTATCCATCATCCGTCCATATCTATCAATCAATCAATCAATCAATTTATCAATTTATCAATCTATCTATCTATCTATCTATCTATCTATCTATCTATCTATCTATCTATCTATCTATCTATCATCTCTCTATCCATCCATCCATCCATCATCTATCTATCTATCGTTCTATCTATCTATCTATCTATCTATCTAGCTATCTATCCATCTGTCTGTCCATATTCACCCATCTATCCATCATCCGTCCGTATCTATCAATCAATCAATCAATCAATCAATTTATCAATTTATCAATCTATCTATCTATCTATCTATCTATCATCTCTCTATCCATCCATCCATCCATCCATCTATTGTTCTATCTATCTATCTATCTATCTATCTATCTATCTATCTATCATCTGTATATATCTTTTGTCCATCCGTCCATCTATCCATCCGTCTGTCAGTCCATATTCATCCGTCTATGCATCATCCATCCATCTCTATCTATCCATCCATCCATCCATCCATCCATCCATCCATCTATCTATCTATCTATCTATCTATCTATCTATCTATCTATCTATCTATCTATCTATCTATCTATCTATCTATCTATCCAATTCTTCTAAAGTGTTTTGATATGTGCTTGTTCTGGATCTCTGAAGTCTTTAGTTCATTCACAAGTCAATAAACCCCAACTACAAATTTGAGAAATTATACAGTTTTTAATTGAGAATTCTCATATTTGTTTCTTGAATGACACTTTTTTTCTTCACAACAACAACAACAAGTTTAGACCTCTGAACAATTACTTTCTGTTTCACACCAGATTTGAATTTCTTAATTATTTAAGCAAATTGCATGTGTTTTTGGCACGTGTGCAAAAGAGCACAATAACTAAATTTGCATGATCAAAACTGATGAGTTTATTGTCAGTGAAATTGTCAAACTCTTCACAACTTATAAACATTCTTTCTTTGCGTGAGCCATATTGCTGTTTTGTGCACAATCGTATTGACATTTCCTGGTGAACTGCTATGGTTTAGAGCAGTACAGCTCACATGATGACTTTTGTTTTGGTGGCACTGACCAATAATTTACTGACACAATAACTAGGTTTTGAAACAGGGTACGCCTGTATGAGCCAAAGCGATTGGGAAAAACTAATTTTCTTGCCAATCTGGGATCAGTATTAGCCAATGCCTGTATTACCGCTTCCCTAAAATATAACAAATCAACCGTCTGTCTTTCTGTCACTTTTTCCTTTAATTATGCTCATTCAAAGAATGTGGCGTGTTTTTCTGCGCAGAGGTAGAGCGAGTCAGCCATGACACCTCGCGAGTCTCCACCGCGATCACACCTCCACCTGCAGAAGAGAGCTTCTGTTCCAGATGTGCTTCCCTGCGGAGATGGCAGAAAACATTGGAAAGCGCTACAGATGTCTGAATAATACATAGCTTAGAGAAATAAGAACAATTAAAAGTGTGTTGAGAGAAAGTCAGAGTTAAAAGAGAAAAAGAGTGCACTGAAGTACTTCCTCCAGTCCTAAAGGGGGCAGTAGTGAGCACTGATGAGTTCAAGAGAAGCGTGAGTGTTGTAGTCCACTGAGGGTTTGAACAATTTTAGCTTTTTTAGGCCATCCCTTGTGAAAAAGATTATCATGGAAATAATATACTTTAAAATAATATGCTTAAGTGCAAACTTAATGTAATGTTTTCATTTGCAATAAAATGAAAATGCATTGTAGTTTAAATAACGAACTTTAACTTTAACGATTTATAACTAGAAAAAAGTGCTTTTCTTGACCCACTTAAGTACATCTTTATATATACTTTCATAACTCTGTTGTTTTTGAAATGTGGTTAAAGTTTTGAACACACTGACAAGCATTTATGCTAAACTAAAATATACTCATTTCTACAGAAACTTGTAAGTTATGTATTTAAATTGATGATTTTTGATGAAGTTGCAATTGTGTACACTTACAATATTTTAACTTTAAATGTAATATCGATAATATCAAGTGTGCTTTAGTTGTTAGTCAACACATCAAAATAGCTGTACTTCTTTAAAGCATGAAAAAAGTTTAGTAAAGCAATGACTTAAAATGTAATGTGACATTTTAAAAGTGTGTTAAGAAACAGTCATGAAAGTGCACTCTTACGTTCTCTGCAAGTACACTACAGTACAATTAAGTGCACTTCTTTTTCACAAGGGACTAATATGACTGCATGTCATTTACTCTAGTAAGTGTTTTTCCCTTGCGAAATGAAAATAACGAGTGCACTTGGGTTTCTGTGAGGTCAACGTATCCAAACACACCTCTCTCCGCATTCATGTGTGTGTATTGCAGATTTCTTTTATATGTCCTTCTTTTTGTTTTTCCTCAAGTGTGTGTGTGTGTGTGTGTGTGTGTGTGTGCTCCGGGGGAACACAGACAGATTTCTCATCTATTTCAGGGTCAGGATTTGATAAGCCCTTTGGTGACGTGACTGACTGACAGTTTGTAAGAAAGCGGGTCATGGGGGGCCTCTCCTGACGAGCATAATTAGTCATTCATTATCATATAAGTTAATTACTGGACTGGCTGCTTTCTCTTCGGAAAAGGCCCTTCTGGATATACCAGTTCAACGAGGACAGCTTGATTCATTTTTTGACCATTATTATTTTTGCCATCTCGCCTCGTCATTAGTGTGATGGCGAGACAATAGACACGGCAGTATTGTGACATCGGTAAGCGCCATCTGTGCCAAAGTTATGGAAGACAATGCACACACACACACACACACATATGGCCGTGGCTTCAAGACGACACACTCCATTTATAACCATTTCTGTCCCATCACGGAAGCAGAGAGGATCATGGGACGTTTAAGATGTTATTCACTTGTGGTTCGCCGTGCATCAGTATGGATGTTTTATATGGTCGTTAATGTTACTGCATCTGTTTGATATCATTTTACATTCCCCCCCCCCCATCGGATGTACACCCCCAATGACTGCTGGGCTTTTTTAGACATACCCATCTGCTGTCTCACACCTTCTAATCACCCCCTCCAATACACACGTCCCAACAGCAGATCTGTTACTCAAGATGTTGTGTACGATGCGAGTGAGCTCGCATTCAAGCCTTAAGCATAAACATAAGAAAGTATATTGCACTGCCTCGATTTTTACAGAGTTGCCTGGCCTCTAATCACAAAGGGCTGCTTTAAAATGCAATAATTTATTGATCATTTATTTTTCTGCATTATTTTTGACTGCTGCTACAGTTGTCGAAAATCCTTCTGAGCTGAACTTTGAAAGAAACATTGCTCTACCCTAGTGAAAAATAAATATACTAAAATTCATTTATTTCATGCTAAGTATACTGCTAATACATTTACATTTTTATGTACTTAATAAAAACACCCTGCAATTGTACTTTTGATATACTAAACATTTGCTATTTAACTCATTTTGTATTTAATGCAGAGAAGGTCCAACTGAAGATAGACTTATGCATATTTGATTGTGCTAAAGTGGAACTATTGCAAGAATACTTTAAATATCCTGCATTTAAAGTCTAATATAATTCAAAGCTCATACAATTCTTATCAATATTGACATTAAAACACATTAAAAAGTGTGCATTGTGTGTTAATTGTAATTTTTATATTAGTAAGTCAAGTGATATGTCAGTAAATATGTTAATATATTTGAACTATACTAGTATGTATTTTTAAATATATTACACCGTTCGTAAGAACGGGAAGAAGGAGGCGGGAACCGGCGAACGTTAAACCAAAACTTTAATAAACTCAAAAACGAAAGTAAAATGGCGGCAGTACAAACAACAAAACGAAAGTACCGTACACACAAACATAATTAAACACAACATAAAATCCAGGCCTGATCCTCTCTCATCGTTCACTGTCGTCGCTCCTCTTTTATGCTTCCGGAGCTCCTCCGTGAGAGACACGAGACCGGTGTAGCGCGCAGCTGATGCTCATTATCACTCGCGTCACCGGCCTCGTGCCGTTCCCTCACGGCTCTCGCCCGCCCTGCTCGTCACATATTACTTAGGGTATGTAAATATGATGCATCTGCTTATATGGTTTTGTGTTTGTTAAAATTGTTGCATTGTTTTTTTCTCAAAATATGGTCTGTTATTGTTATACATTTTGTGATTTAAAACTGTGATATTATGCAATTTGAACCGCGATACACTAAAAAAATTCTCTTTTTGCTGCTGTTTTATGATCAAAATTAGAAAATCACATTGAAACAGCTGTAGATGAGAGTAGCAAGAAATTACACAAAAGGAATACCAAGGGTTGCCAGGTTTTCACGACAAAACCCGGGTATGCCTGGTAAAAATTGCATTCCGGGGGGTAAAATCCGCATTTTTGGCAGGGTTCCCCTGGTAAAATTCGTAATCCAGGGGATAAATTACATGTTATTCGAGGTCGCTTCATGAAAAACAACATAAAACAACAGTGTTAAAGTAGCCCTGGAAAACCACCAGAATTGGCAACACTGGGAATACCTCCAAACAGAGTCACATTTTGACTATAAACAGCCGCAATTAAAGAGCTACTTTACTGTTGTCATTTTTCAAAATATTATGATAATCTGCTAAAATACAAATTAACATAATTTTCCTTTATAAATCAGAGAATCATTCTGCTGCACATTTTGCATAACATTGATCTGTTGCTTTATTCTGAAGCCTAAAAGCATGAAACATCTGTGAAAACTATTGAGTAGCAAGTCATATCACAAATACCAAAATTTGGGGAAATTGTGTAGAATCTGCATACTAACTACAGACAAAAAAGCATGCAGTGCTTGCAGACTAAATCTATTTGTTCATTTACCTCACAGCCTTTTGTGATGTAGTAATCACGCAAGGTCGTAGCACAACTTTAAGGGTTTAATTTGATTAATTGTGCAGCCCTGGTTTCTTTAGCGAAGTCATGCAAGCAGGGTAAATCAGATTGTGTTTGACCTGGACCGACCCCTCGCCCTGTGTGCAGAGGAGAACCCTAATCCTTGTAATTCCACAGAGCCGAAGGCAGGGGGTACGAGCTGCTCAACATGATTACAGAGAAAAAGAGCTAAAGAAGGGAAGAGGAAGGGGGGCAGGAAACATGACAGAAGGAGTGCATGCAAGAAACAGGGGAGGGCAAGAGAAGGAAAAAAGAGGAGTTGAGGGGCATGGCGTAGACCGCTGGGAGAAAGAAATCCAGAGGCTGAACTCCATGCTTATCTTTCCCCATCCTGCTCTTTCTCTGCATCTCCACGCTGTCATATTCTCGCATCTTTCCGTTTCACTAAATAATATCTGAAAATGAAGTGTGCCGCAGAGCGGGATTAATTGGCTTTCAGCATTCATAATTAAGACGATGCCTCAACATGCTGCCTGTGTATTGTCCTCCATTAATTTCCGATTGCTCTTGTCATTTGCACATTATGCCTTTGCAACAGCAAATGAAAGTGTGGCGAACTCGCCCTCCCTCTCTCGCGGCGTTGCTGCCTCTGAGAGGTTTACGCTAAGGTGGTGCAGCTAATTACTAGTGGAAATCAAAAGATTTTATAGATTTTTTTTTGCGTGCACGTCAATGCATTAGACAGGACGGTGTTGAAAATGGTGCAAATCCCACTGAATTTTGAGAGTTCATTGGAAGAGAGGGATTCAGGTTGTTTACAGGATATGCCAAACAATAGACAGAATTATTCTGTCTTGCCGTAGGCAATGAGTAGCATTGCCTCCCACTTTCCGCACACCCTCCCTATTCCTTCCGTCCCACAGGGCAGTCCTGGGACGTCTTCAAGAGGATGTACCACTCCAACTTTCAAAGCCCCCCACCCTTCTCCTTATGCTCTGGAGGGTCATCTTGGGCATTGCTGTCTGTGAATCACCCCCCTTCCCCAAGGGTCCAGACCTCAGAATGGGCCCGTGTGTGAAGTAGGACAGCTGGGAGCTTTCTGACCTCCGGACCTACAATCTTGTTGCCCCCATTGCCACTGGACCAAGCAAATGACCAATCATCTCACACAACGCAGACTCGATGCTCACCTTCTTCTTATCTTTATAATGCAAACTTTGTGACAAAGTGTTCACTTTGGCCAATGTCTCCCTCATCATATTCATCTGAAAGGTATAATAATTTGCCCCCTAAAATATCCCCGCTAGCTGCAAGACCCTGTCACGCAGTGCTGGGTACGTATAATTTAATTTGAATTCATTATGCTCTTCTGTTAATATATTCATGACTTCCAATTCCCTGCGCTGTCCCGCCACCTGGAGTGTCCTCCGTGATCTGTGTCAGCGCAGCCCCTCCTCTCTGCTCGGGCCCTTGGGGGGCCATGAAGGGGGGTTAAGGCAGAGGTCATAGCGGCCCCATAGTCCCCACTGTAATTAGGCTGCAGTGGAATGTGTTAGCAGGACCAGCTGGGACCATGCTGGACCCTCTCAGAGGTGAAAAGGGGGAGGGTAGGGCACCTGCACCCCAGTCTGATAAGAGACAAATAGAGACAGAAGCAAGATGCAGGGGTTCCTGGGGATTTCACTGGGAGACAAACACACAGTGATCAAAGAGAGGCTTCAGAGTTATCTGTACAAGACTGGAGGTAGCGAGAAAAAAGGACGGGCTCTACAGAGAAGCAGGCACTTACCTTGTAGAATACAGCACAAGTAGTCATTGAAACGTTAGATTGTTTAGATAAGCTGGGAACGGTCTTTAACCTAAAGGCTGAAGCAGATTTTTATGGCGTTTTCACCGAGCAGCAGTGCGATTTGGGACGGTAAACCTTGAGTTGGCCAAAAGTATCTTTACTTGATAGGCGTGGTGTATGCCGGAAAGCAGAGATCGACATCATTCTTGTGCGAAGATGAAAGCATCACATCAAACAACGATACAGAAGATCTTGTTCTCGCTTCTCTGCATGTGGTTGTTTGAGTTGCAACGGTGTTGTGTTTCAATTGTATATTTAAAAAGTGCCGCCTCTTGTGTTGTCAATCCCTGTGAAGTGACGGTTCTCTATCAACTTTCTACAATGAGTCTAGCTCCACCCTTTAGGTACCGGACTACTGTGCTAGATACCGCAACGGAAGAGTCCCAAAAAAGTGGTACAGTATGGATAGGTGTTTTGGTACCATTTTTTTCATCATTTAGCAGATGCTTTTATCCAAAGTGACTTACAAGGGGAGCAATTAGGGGTGTCTTGCTCAAGAGCACTTTAGTCATGGTATCGAAGGTGGAGAGAGTGATGTTCATTCACAATCCCCACTTTCAATTCCTGCCGGCATGGGAATCGAACCAGCAACCTTCAGATGACAAGCCCGACTACCTCACCACTAGGCCACGACTACCCTATACCATGGTACCAAAACAAAGTACCGAAATAATTGCATACCGTACTCTACTGTGCTGTACCGTTCCGCTCGGTGGAAATGAGCCATAACTGATCAAAGCTAGTCATTTATGAAAATCCTGATCCTTGCTGGTCTATATGGTAGGTCATCTAGACTAGCAGCTGGTGGGACAGGGGTCAAACTAGTAAACCATCTTGGTCTAGTAGGTTAGGACTGGTAGACCAAAATGGACCGGTTTGTTCCAATAAAACAGCAACTTGGACCTTAAACTGCTCTGACTTGGATTGTCCAGCAGGGGAAAGGGGAAAAAATGAGAAAAGAGAAAGCAGAGTAGAAATGTTCATTGGGCTTCATTCATGAAACACGAGCAGAACGAATTTTTGTGTAAATCGTTCGTAAAGCTGCTAAATTTTCTGATTCATGAAAATGTTAGTATTTTCAAAATGTTAGTTTGTACGAAAGAAATTTACACCTGCTCCCAAAACATTGCAACGCTCTGTGTTCTTTTAGCTTAGAGTTGAAAACTGTCACTGTCACTTTTTACCCAGCCGTCCAATCACAGTGGAGGAGGGGTGGGACAAATACTACACCGACCAACCATCCAACTTGTACCACGACTGGTTACTGCATTTTTCATTCATATTCTTCAAAATGAGATACTAGTGATGCGTTACTGCTGTGGATATTCCGAATCAGAGCAACCAAAGTGTCTCAGCTGGAAAAACGCCTCCAAAGCGCTCTGAAGCGCCACCAGCTGGCCATTTTCAGAGGAGCACCTGGTATTTTTTTCAGCTGGCTAAAAACGCTTTGGTGGATACATGTCACCTGAGTATTTATTGCTAAGCCCAAAGTATACTTCATTTTTTTTAAGCCTACCATCGAACACACAGCCTTGCAAAGTATACTTCATACTCGTACAAAAGCATTCGACGCATGTGCAGTTTTGAGTTACAACCCATACAAAACATCTTTGTATTCTTTCATGCTAGAGTTGTACAAATGAGGGTACTTTCTAACCTCTTTGCACAATCTATCATCTATGTAGGCCTCCATCGTCGCTGTAGCTCGCATGTGTTCCGGTCTGTTCTGTTTATGCGGTTTTTCTTCGACTACCTTGCGAATTGGCACCACCTTGTGGATAATATTATTATTGCATGCGCGACCTGCTCGTACAAAGTATGTGCCGTAACAAAAATGCGGTGGTGCGTTTACTGTACCCTTCTGATGTTGAAATTTGCACTGTACGCTGACCCTCATGATGAACGTTTCGTGATTGAGGCCCATTTTGTATGCTTGAAGTGACTGAAAGTGTAAAGTATCTCCTTATCATTGGTCTCATAAAACGGACTTGTTACTCAAAACTAAGGTCTGTCGATTCTAAAGATATAACTGTTTGTTTGGACGATAGTCGGGTAATGGAGGTCTGTGGGGTGTGGTGTAGTCAGTCGGAGATATCACAGACCCCTGCAATGCAATGGAAGAGTGGAGCGGTCCAACTGACAGCCCATAATTACCTCTCATTTACTGTCATTAACAGACAGAGAGAGGCTGCTCATACAGGGCAAGGGCTCGATTAATGATGCAGCCCCCCGTCATCTCTAAAACACTCACTTTTACACTCTTCAGACATCTCGGATCCACACTGACGAGTTGTAAATGCTTTATTACTGATTTATAAACTCATTATTTACTGAGTAATGCTGTCCTAGCTGCTCAAGACTGTTGTTAGTTCAGATATCACTCCTCAACTCTACAGAGGCTCTACCCTACAGCTACTGGAAATTCATACATCATATCCTAGGGCAATGTTTTCCTTCTGATCTAGGGGGAGAATGTGTGCGTTTGAGGTGAGGTCAAGGTTTCTCCTCCTCCTTTGTTGGTTCTCTGTACTCTCCCTCTCACTCTCTGCGGATGAATCTCAAAGTTAGTTCTATGATAAAATATTAAGAATACGGGATGTTTATGGGCTCAGAATGTGGTAAAAACAATAGAGGAAGTGTGAGCAGAAGTAGAAAAAAACATGCCATACCAACTTGGTCCATTTGGAAGCTTGTAGCTGGTTTGTTTGCCAGCTTTAACCAGTTTTAGCAAGATGGTCTCCCAGGTTGATCTAAGCCCTACCTGTCAGTACGGTATAGTCCAACCCTAAACCCTGTAAAACCAGCACAAACAACTTCTAGCTGTTTTTCCAGTTGGATCACCAGTTCTCTCCTTTTTTTTTAACTATATTTTCTGTATTTTCCACACACCCAGTCTTCTCGCTCTCACTTAAGCTGATCTTTATGCGGCTCACTATTTGTCAGTGTTGATGATGAATCTGTTTATGTGCAGAATATACTGATTTCCCCCGAGTGGGATCTCTCCCTTTGTCTCGCTCTTCTTCAAATATCCATCTATCAATCCATCATTGCCATAGATCACAGACTGAAGCATTCTGTCCTAAATGAACACTTTGATGGGCCCAGTTTATCATCCAATTTCTTCAATGGCATTCTAGTATCTCCAGAAATTTAGTTGTAATGCACTGTGGAATAAACTTCATCCCAAGATCATCAAAAACCATCTGCCTTCTACTATTTCCCCTTTTTTCAGTTGACAAAAACCAGGAGCACACTGTATGATTTTGCCATCATAAGAGATTTCATAAGAGCAGCCTTTGATCAGTGGTAACATGCTCACTGGTGGCTGATTAACTACTCATTAAGATTAATCGTATTCTCTGTTGGAGTTTTGACAGTCAGAAATTTCCGCAGTTGCTTCGACACTCTAAAAAATGCTGGGTTAAAAACAACCCAAGTTGGGTTGAAAACGGACAAACCCAGCGATTGGGTTGTTTTAACCCAGCAGTTGGGTTAAATGTTTGACCCAGCCTGCTGGGTAGTTTTATTTAACTCAACTATTGTTTAAAAATTACAGTATGGCTCGCTTAAAATGAACCCAAAGTATGTTGGAAATTAACATTTACTATTATGTTTAATAAATGAACATTTAACAATTAAACAATAAACATTTATTAAATTGCTTCACCTTTTGAACATTATTGTCGCCTCTAGTAATTATGTGTCTACAACCTATTTTGGGTTCATTTTAAGCCAGACATATAGTCATTATTAAACAATAGTTGGGTTAAATAAAACTACCAGCACATTTAACCCAAAACAACCCAATTGCTGGGTTTGTCCGTTTTCTACCCAGCATCTTTTAGTCAACCTCTCCAAGTCAAGCTTTATGGAAAGTCATGTCTATAATCTCTTAATACTTTTACTGAGAGGTTTTAGGTTTGGGTGATACAACAATGGTATAAATGTTCCTACAAAAAGTAACTGTATTGTATTTATTTAGTGTAGCAGATATATCAGTGAAGAAAAAGACCTAAATAAAAAAGACATTCACAATTATGTATAACACATATTTCCATTGTGAAAATTCATTTCATGCCAACAAGAGATATAAATATTAGTCAGGTTTGTTCTAAAAGAGAGTAAAGCCCAAAGCATAGTTCACTTTTTTACACGTGCGCGAGGGTCAGTGTGGTGCGAATTTCGTCATCAGAACTGTACACGCATACTGTACGTGCACTGCATTTTTGTAACCGCACATGCACATTTTTATTTATTTATTTTTTGCAGTAATTAGTTTATCCACAAGGTGGCATGGGGTCCCACGGGGGTGTCGATTCACGAGGTAGTCAAAGAAACAGACCGGAACGCATGCGAGCTACCGCGACGATGGAGGACGACATAGACGAGAGATTGTGCAAAGAGGTTAGAGAGTACATTTGTGCCACTCTAGCATGTGATATATTCATGTGATATGCAATATAAAGATCTTTTGCTGTAGACAATCTATAAATGTTAAATCCACAAATAAAATGTAAATGGCATCTGAAAAAAAAAAAAAAAACTGTAGTGACTGAAAGCTTTGAAGCAAACAATAATAGAATCTATATACACTCATTATAAATCAATCACTTAAAACTAATTAAAAGGAACAATTTGTTGATAATCCCTGCACAGGAGAGACTTGGTGTTGTTTCCAAATATATCCAATATTTGGGTGATTCTCACGAAAACTTAGTTTTAAAAATGTCAAGCATGAAAATGTAAAAAATGCTTGAATTTACTTTTTTTTTCTCCAGACATTAGAAACAAAGTCTGGAGTATTTGTGAAAATTTATTTTAAAAATTTTACTTATCATTTAACACTTTTTTTAAACATGATTTCGAAAATAAATCCGAAAAAATCTCATTACCGCAATGGTCTGAAAACATCAACACTGTTAGAAAAGCTAATATATTTTCACATTTTTAAAAATGGATTATTAATAGTCATGCATAATTACTTGAAATTCTGAAATAATATTAATTTTAATTTAACAGTTTTTTTATTTTGATTAATTTCTCTCATTACCGTAACACCCTCCACAATTTACAACCATTTTTTTTTTAATATTTCGATGAAACCTGACATATTTTCAAAATGACATGACAAACCTGAAAGAACGTAATTTGTAGATTCTGCACATGCATTTAAAATCAAAGTACAATGTTTCTATTAATTAAATTAACATTTAATGAACATCTGTTGCGGTAATGATACATAGGTTTCGTAAATGAGGTTAATTATTTCGGTAATGATAATACGTATACTAGTCTGAGCTTTTGTTAAAAACAAATTTTAAAGTAGAAAAAAAACATAATATTTGCACAATCATGCATTCAAGTTGTATTTGAAAAATACATATGCCAAAAAAAAAAAATAATAAAGAAGATTTTCTTGAACTTTATTATCGCATTCCAAAATTATCGGCATATTGGATTTTGGCAAAATCCTTACTAATAGTGTTTATTTCACCTTATGAAACAGTTTTTGATGATTTCGGGGTGACGTTTATTCTACACTGCAGTACGAGATACTAGAATACGAAGAAAGTGGATGATATATATAATATTAATATATTAATTTGGAACAGAACCATGAAAGGAAGAGGAAATGGATTAAAATCATACCCACATGTGCGAACATCAAGACCACCGCTTCATCTGAATTAGCAAATTATACTTTAAAGGTTGAGGCATGCTATGCCTTCACCATATAAAGCGTGTTTTGTAGCCGTTGTCTCCTGGCAGTTTGATTACGGACAAGCTGCTGAAATTCCAGCAGCGTCTCCAGACCTCTGCTGGAGGTGGTGAAAGAGGCGGCTATTATCAATTAATCTTGCCTTTCCTTCCTCTCTCTGAGACTTGGACCATATGGTCCTCTGTCAGGCTCTGCTTTTAATTTACTCGTTGTGTCTGCTGTGAAAACAGACCAAGTCTTTATCTGAATTGCTGATTTAATCAGCAGCGCCAGAAGCGGTGGAGAACTCGCGACACACACATAGTGTGGAAATCAAAATGCTTCAGTGATCCTTACAATATCAGAAGAATCTCGATCAAAAATCTCTCTCGGACAAACAATGCCGTTACTCGTTGATTACACAATCTGTAAACTATTTGTGCTCGAGTGGACACATACATGCAAACTGATGTCAAAATGCCATGTCTAAACATAAACACATTATAAACAGCCATTCTTACGCTTACATAAACAACTGAGAAAGAAAACAGATGCGTATCATTATATTAGATCCGTGTGTTCGGTCTTAAAGTGACAGCAGCCTAATATTCCTGCTGTCACTAACAGTGAAAATCACTTTCGTAGCTTTAATAAAGATGAATTATATTTCATTTATTCAGTGAAGACTGTGCTGTGTTGTTTTACATTTGATTATTCAATGTCTGTACCTGAATACTGAAAAACATTTTATTTAATTTGTATTTTTGCTTTGTTGTATTACATGCAAATTCACTCTCCTACAAAATCACCCCAAGTGGGTTCATTAGAGAAGATGTCCTTGCTTGGCTTTGCTCATGACAGTTCTCAGGCAGAATCAGCTGTAATACGAGCCAGACTTTACTCTGGTTTTACTCTGTCAGTAGGAGACAGTGAGAGTGCGTATTACAAGTCCATGGTGAAAGATGAGGTGTTCCAGGAGGCAGAGTGGAGAAAATGACCTAAATTGTTCATTATGCACAGTTTTACCACCATTCTGCCTTCTGCCACTGCCTTCATTATTCAGTAATGGTTGCTGTTTATGGGCCTGATCATCGGTTCAACCTATTTGTCAGTGTGTGTATCTGTTCTTTCCACTTATTGGCTCATTTGAAATATATACTTATACACTGTCAGTCAAAACGCTGGATAATTTAAAAAAAAAAGCCTCTTATGTTCATCAAGGCTGCATTTATTGCGTTGATTAAAAAATATGGTAAAAATAGCATTATTGGTTGGTGATGTCTGTGACACCACTAACCCTAAAATTTACATAAACCCCGCCCCCGAGAACACGCAACAAAGGGGGCGGGGCCATGTTGGGCTGCTTTAGAGAAGAGGAAGAGTTGTTGTTGATGCCGTCATTTTACGCCGGACTGCTTCACAAACGAACGCTGCACAAAAGATGAACATGACGACACATGCTAGTGATGAGTTGATCAACTCCACAGCAACTACATCAATTTATCCACTAACTGTTCAGAAACGTCTAAAAGTTGGAACTTCTTCCTGAGTCTCTCCATCAGTGTCGACTTCGGTTTGAACAATGTAAGGATGAACACCGTCTGCGTGAGATTCTCCAGCTTTGTTGTTGTTGAGCTGTTAAAGCTCCGCCCTCTTCTTGAAAGGGGTCGGGAGCAGCAGCTCATTTGCATTTAAAGGGACATGGCGTGTTTTTGCTCACAACCAAATAGAGGCAAATTTGACAAGCGATAATAAATGATCTGTGGGAGATTTTGAGCTGAAACTTCACACACACTTTCTGGAGACACCAGAGACTGATATTACATCTTGTGAAAGGAGCATTATAGGTCCACTTTAAAAATCTTACTTATTTCACACTTTTGACCATATTTCATATTTCATTTCCAGCTGAAATGAACAATAGAGGTAGTAAAATGCCAGTAAAACCTTTATTACTTTTCAGACAAATTACGGCGCCGTTTTAAACTAAAAATGTAATATTTGTGCATTTTGGCCACTTTCATAAATTTACACAAGCATTTTGTGGGCCTGAAAACACAACTTTTGAAAACACACTGTAAAAAACGCTGGGTTGTTGTTTCAACCCAAATTGTGGTCAAATACGGACAAACCCAACCGTTGGATTAAAAATTTTATTTAAAAAATTTGACTCAATATTTGGGTTTATCCATATTTGACCCAAATTTGGGTTGAAACAACAACCCAGCGTTTTTAAAGGGCATGCAAGTTTTTCAAAGTGCAAGTTTTTGAAAAATCGATACTGTTATAATCTCTATATAAACAAAAATGCAAAAATGGTGACATTGTACGCATGCAAATTCAGTCTTGAATGTGCGTATGTGCATCTTCATGTGTACTTCATGACTTTTAGTTCTACACTTTTACTTCATGACTTTTTAATACTAATACATTTTGACATTTGCATGATCAGCGCCGTATGGATTTTGAAATGTAGTAAACTTGCTTGGCAGCTCAGCTGATACCAGAAATGTAGACAGAATCATGTATTTCCAACAAGACTGTATTGTTTTTAGCCTAGAACCAGCAGAAAATGAATTCAGGTTAATGTTCAATCGTTTGAGAGTTATCATATGGTTCAAATGAACGATAAAAGCCTCACTCACACACATGCTGTATTTTTATATTTGCTCAGATATATGGTTCTATCTTGTTGCTTTTCCTGATTGAACTGACAGGAATCGAAATTGTCGTAATGTTTTGCGAGCAGCTGCCAGTTTTATACATCAGTGACGATACTGATGTCTGCAAAGTTATTGCTCTTACTCGCCTGTCTGAGCTACTTCCAGATTGTCAGTACCAATAAACATTAGCATCACATAGTTTTGCTCTCAAGGATATTTATGGCGCAGATATGCCGTCCATTAGCATAGCCAGCTCCTGGCTGAAAACCACACATCTGGGCAGAAATCATTTTCTAGTCATTTAAGTTATCTCACCAGCAGGCATTTTTCATTTATTTGGCAAATTAAGAAGAGCAAGAGATTCAAAGCAGCAGTGCAGATGGTCGAATTAGACTCAATTTTGAAGCGGCGTTCGAGAGACGTGTTGTGATGGCTAATATAATGTAATGCGGGCGGTTAGATTCGGCGACAAGGAGTCCATAACACCCGAGTGTATTGTGACGTATAACTACCTATACGGTATAAATCTATACTAGCTGACGACAAGGACTGAAAACTGAAAAGTCTTTCAATGAATCAGCTGAACGGCGTTTTATTTTCAGCTGAGAGATTCTACTATTGTTTATTCTAAAATATAATTAGAATTAAACTTGATTTAGTTTTTAGGAACTGAATTATGATCGCAACAAACTGAACTGGGACAGATTAAATTATTTCATTAATACATTTCTACATACAAAAAAAAAAAAAAAAAAATGGTGGGTTGAAAATGAACAAACCCAGTGATCGGGTTGTTTTGACCCAGTGGTTGGGTTAAATGTTTGACCCAACCTGCTGGGTAGTTTTATTTAACTCAACTATTTATTAAAAATGACTGTATTGCTTGCTTACAATGATCCCAAAATATGTTGGAAATCAACATTTATTAATAAGTTTAATGAATAATAATTAAAAAATAAATATTTATTGAAAAACGTTCTTTATTATTGTTGCCTCTAGTAATTATGTGTCTGATTTTTAATTTCCAACCTATTTTGGGTTCATTTTAAGCAAGCAATACAGTCATTTTTAAACAATAGTTGAGTTAAATAAAACTACCCAGCAGGTTTGGCAAACATTTAACCCAACTGCTGGACTTTTTCAACATTTTCAACCCAATTTTTAACCCAACTTGGGTTGTTTTTAACCCCAGCATTTTTCAGTGTTCACACAACTTTATTGGAAGGTTTTAGAGCATGCATATATACAGGGCTGGGTGGGTTACTTTTAAAATGTATTTCGCTAAAGATTACAAAATACATGCTTTAAAAAGTAATTAGCAATGTATTTCGTTACATTACTCAAGTTTAGTAACTTAATCTAAATACTTTAGAATACTTTGGAATACTAATGAGTGTGGAACAAACACAAAAAAGGTCATTGCAAGTTTTTATCTCACAATTCTGACTTTTTCCCTCAGAATTGTGTGATATAAAGTTGCAATTGTGAGTTATAAAGTCAGAATTATGAGATATAAACTCGCAATATTGAGAAAAGTCAGAATTATGAGATATAAACTCGCAATATTGAGAAAAGTCAGAATTATGAGATATAAACTCACATACTAAATTCACAATTGCAAGAAAAAAAGTCAGTATTGTAAGTTTATATCTCCCGATTCTGACTTTATAACTTGCAATTGTGAGTTTAAATCTCACAATTCTGAGAAAAAGAAGAATTGTGAAACACAAACTCACAATTGTGAGGGAAAAAAACAAATAGTGAGAAAAAGTAGCAGTGACGAGTGAATTATAAAATGACTCACAAAACATGAAAACAGTCGTGGATCATCAGGTCATGACAGGACAGTTCAGTTGACAGTTGGGCAATTTTTATATAAATTCAGTCATTTTGTCTTGTTCAGGACAGAACTAAATAAAAATAACAACAAATTTATGATCCTCTTAAAAGTATTAAAATGTTGGTGAAACTTAACTCCTCTTTTTCAGACGGTCAGAGTCAGAGAATCACCAATCGCTGTTTAAATGACATTAAAATTCAAAGTAATCACTTTGGTAATCTAAAACACTTTTCAGATGTAACTGTAATCTGATTACCACCCATTTAAAATGAAATACAGTGACTCAAATTTTGTATTTTAAATACGAAACTAAGTTGCTTGTATTTCGTTACTCCCCAACCCTGCATATATCAATATGCGACATTGGGATGTCAGAGACCATATGAGGACGTAATGGGGTAAAATGCATAAAAAATCTAATGCACTTAATACTTTTTTCCCATCAGAATCCTTAAATCAAACGGTTTTCATCACTAGGGTGTGGAGTAGTTTGCATCAGCAAAAAGCACACTGAAAGTTACATGATGCAACACTAAAACCGCAGTTTCACGTCTCCAGTCTGGTCACCGCAGCTTATTTTGGACACAGGAAAAGAACTGAGATAACAAAACTGAACATACTGTCAATTTAACAAAAACCCCTCAAACACTTGAAGTCACTGAACTTAAAATACAAGGCATTCTCAAGGCATGACATTACATACAATCTGTGTTCATATTGTGCCGTTATAAACATTTAATGGTTCTTGTAATTCTCCAAACGTGTCTTTTTCTCGCACAGCCATTTCTCGATATGCATTCTCGTCGCTGTTCCAGTTCGAAGTTCATCTCTTGATCCGGCTCTTTTATTGAGAATGCGTCGGGACACGACTTGAGGCATCCAGGAATCCCAGAATGCATTTCTCACCAAGCAGAAAGCGGCAATGGCGGAAGAGAAAACATGCATCATTTTCAAAACACTTCTGTTGTTGTGTCACGAAGTGTTTAAACTGTAAATCTGGGGTCAATTTAAAAAGAAAAACTTTGCGTTCACTCACTAAACGTCTTTGCGTTCATTTTGCAGTTGGACACAAAAGCATATTTTTTCCCTTCAGGGGCTCCATAGAAAAGGCATTTTAGTAAAAAAAAAAAAAATGGTTTCCTTAATAATCTCTATTAGGAATAAGTAAAGGATACTCTGTTTTAAGTTTTAATATGTAGTAAGTTTTTTATGAAAGCAATAAGGCGTTCAAGGCCGTCCTCTATTGAACATAATCACGTCTAAAGGGTTTGCATAATTCATCATATTCACAATATAGCATGGCCTCTGGTACTTTATTGCTAATGCTTTGAAAAAGTTTCATAGAAGCTCTATTATGTCTCTCTGACAGACTGAACACGAGTTTTCATGTTCGCCTCTGAAAATGTGCAGCGGGGAAATTGAAATGAATCATTTAAAACATAAAGCGCTGGATTGAACAGATCAAATTCGGGAGAGGTTATTTTATTAAAAACACTGGCGCACAAACCCAGAGATTGGGTTGTTTTGACCCAGCAGTTGGGTTAAATGTTTGACCCAACCTGCTGGGTAGTTTTATTTAACTCGACTATTGTTTAAAAATGACTGTATTGCTCACTTAAAATGAACACATAATATGGTGGAAATCAACATTTATTAATACGTTTAATGAATAATAATAATTAAAAAATAAACATTTATTGATAAACGATCTTTATTATTGTTGCCTCTAGTAATTATGTGTCTGATTTTTCATTTCCAACATATTTTGGGTTCAATTTAAGCCAGACATTTTTAAACAATAGTCGAGTTAAATGAAACCACCCAGCATGTTGGGTCAAACATTTAACCCAACCACTGAGTTAAAACAACCCAATTGCTGGGTTTGTCCATTTTCAACCCAATTCGGGTTGTATTTTTTAGAGTGCATTATTAATATTATTAATATATAGAATTATTTATTAAAAAAATTTGTTTTTACCATATTGCTGGTAATAATGCATTCTAAAAAAATACAACCCGAATTGGGTTGAAAATGGACAAACCCAGCAATTGGGTTGTTTTAACCCAGTGGTTGGGTTAAATGTTTGACCCAACATGCTGGGTAGTTTCATTTAACTCGACTATTATTTAAAAATTACTGCTTAAAATGAACTCAAAGTATGTTGGAAATTAACATGAATTAATTCAATATGTTTCATAAATGATTTATTAATAAGTTTAAA
Organism: Zacco platypus; assembly: GCA_038088235.1. Classification (NCBI taxonomy): domain Eukaryota; kingdom Metazoa; phylum Chordata; class Actinopteri; order Cypriniformes; family Xenocyprididae; genus Zacco; species Zacco platypus. Next base: position 1,512,194 of record CM076085.1, on the reverse strand, counting down.
CCTTTTGATTATTATTGTTGCCTCTAGTAATTATGAGTCCGATTTTTAATTTCCTACCCATTTTGGGTTCATTTTAAGTCAGACATGGAATAATTTTTAAACAATAGTTGAGTTAAATAAAACTACCCAGCATGTTGGGTCAAACATTTAACCCAACCACTGAGTTAAAACAACCCAATTGCTGGGTTTGTCCATTTTCAACCCAATTCGGGTTGTATTTTTTAGAGTGCATTATTAATATTATTAATATATTGAATTATTTATTAAAAAATGGTGTTTTTACCATATTGCTGTGGCCAGCGTATTATGAAAGCAATAAACTACAAGAGATGTGTGTAATAAAAAATGCTGGGTTAAAAACAACACAAGATGGGGAGAAAATGGACAACCCCAGTAACTGGGTTGTTCTAACCCAGTGGTTGGGTTAAATGTTTGCTGGTTAGTTTTATTTAACCCAATTATTGTTTAAGAAATACTATAAGGCTGGATTAAAATGAACTGAATAAAAGTCAATTTCCAACATACTTTGAGTAAATTTTACAGTAATTTTGAAACAATCGTTGAGTTAAATAAAACCACCCAGCATGTTGGGTCAAACATTTAACCTAACGACTGGGTTAAAACAACCCAATTGCTGGGTTTGACCATTTTCAACCCAATTCAGGTTGTATTTTTTAGAGTGCATTATTAATATATTGAATTATTTATTAAAAAATTGTGTTTTTACCATATTTCTGTGGCCAGCGTATCATGAAAGCAACAAACTAAAACTTGGGTTGCATTTTTTAGAGTGTATATCGAGTTTAGGTTAGTAGAATAAGTTGCCAACGTACAATAATAGACAGACTTGATTTCAGCAGGTCAGGGAAGGTCACATATCTACATTTCAAACCATCTGAAGGTTTTCAAAACCAACAAGCTTCTAAATGAGTGTGAAACAGAGGCAAAGAGGAGCTTCATCTACATGTTTCTACACCAAACTAGCGCCGCACTCCTGCCCGGAAAAGAGGAATTCTAGAAATATTGACAGAACAAGGGAATTGGGCAGAAGGAAAAAAGGGGGATGAGGGCCTGAAGAAGATATAGAGATAAAGCGAGAGGCAGCTGCGCGGTTCTCTTCTCCAGGTTGTCGGTGAGCAGCGGGTGGCCGGCGCGTGCTGTGAAGTCTGATTAAAAGCTGACCGGGGAACTCATTCACGCCTGTGGGACACTATCGCACCGCCTGCACCTGTGTATCGCCACACGCTCACACACAAATAAATTTACACACCCACGTCTGCGCACAAGCGCACGCTCGTGATATCAAAGAAAGATGTGGAAAACACAAAGGAAGGAGGAGAAAGGAAACGAGGAGTACGGCGGAAGGAATAAGCGTAGAGTACTAGAACGGATCAAAGGATGCTATTCTGAGATTGGATTGCATGTGCTTTAAATATGATTGTGTAAGACTTCAAGAAGCTCCTTCTGATAGTGCGTTTTAATCTAATCTGTTTATGGAGGGAGTTTCGGGACTCGTGTAGATAGAGAGAAGAGCGGTCCAACTCCTCAGAGTCTTTATCGATCCAATCAGAAGGAAATCACTGCGGTCTCAACGAGAGCTCTCGCGTCTCTCTCGACAGCCTGATTGATTCATCAAAGAACAATATGTGCAAATTAGCCTTTTTTTCTTCGTGTCTGTTCTTAATGCCATGTCTTCTGTCTCAGTGCATTTATTTAGGGAGTTGTAACTTTGAATGAAAGAAATACAGTGAGATCGAGAAAACTCTCGAATAATGAAAGTCGATGTTCTGAAGCGAGAGAAGATGAAAGCAGCAATTAAGAAAAAGCAATGAATTATCGCATTTAAAAACCCTTACTGGGTTAAAAACAACCCAAGTTGGGTTGGAAATGGACAAACCCAGCGATTATGTTGTTTTAACTCTGTGAATGGGTTGTTTCGACCCAGTGGTTGGGTTTGCTGGGTAGTTTTATTTAACTCAACGATTGTTTCAGAATTACTGTGAAATTTACTCAAAGTATGTTGGAAATTGACATTTATTCAGTTTATTTTAATCCAGCCTTATAGTATTTCTTAAACAATAATTGGGTTAAATTCAACTAACCAGCATGTTGGCCAAACATTTAACCCAACCACTGGGTTAGAACAACCCAGTTACTGGGGTTGTCCATTTTCTCCCCATCTTGTGTTGTTTTTAACCCAGCATTTTTTATTACACACATCTCTTGCAGTTTGTTGCTTTCATAATACGCTGGCCACAGAAATATGGTAAAAACACAATTTTTTAATAAATAATTCAATATATTAATAATATTAACAATGCACTCTAAAAAATACAACCCGAATTGGGTTGAAAATGGACAAACCCAGCAATTGGGTTGTTTTAACTCAGTGGTTGGGTTAAATGTTTGTTGGGTAGTTTTATTTAACTCAACGATTGTTTAAAAATTATTACATGTCTGGCTTAAAATGAACCCAAAATATGTTGGAAATTAAAAATTGGACACATAATTACTAGAGGCAACAATAATAATCAAAAGGTGAACATTTATCAATAAGCAACTTATTAAACTTATCAATAAATGCTCATTTTTGAAAAATATTCATGTTAATTTCCAACATACTTTGAGTTCATTTTAAGCAGTAATTTTTAAACAATAGTCGAGTTAAATGACAACATTTACAAACCCAACCATTGGGTCAAAACAACCCGATTGCTCCATTGTCCATTTTCAACCCAACTTGGGTTGTTTTTAACCCAGCATTTTTGTGTAGTATGGTAACATTTTGGTTTTCTGATCTCAAAGCGTCAAGCAAAAAGCATTTCTTCATTATATGTCTTGTTGAAAACCACAGTCACATTGCAGCTGGTGTAGGCATTGACTCAAAGGCCTTCTTGCACTCATAAGGCGACACGAAATACACACAAACACACATCAACCTTCATCTTATTTACACATTGGAGCTCAGTTGAAATGAAGCAGGCGTTTTACATCTGCAGGCAGTTTCAAATCATTTTACAGTTAAAAAGTCTTCCATTCTGAGCGACTAAAACAAACAGATTCATCTGAAAGGATATCTCTGAGCAGATGTGCTGGCTCTATCTCTCGCTGAGTGAATGGACAAGGCCGCTGGCCTCTATTCTGCTCACCACAATCCCTTTAGCTCACTCTCGTTCTTCTGACGAACCCGAGTCAAGGCCTCTCCCTCTCGCTGCTTCATAACCTTCAGTGGACAATAACCATTCAACCTGCAGGAATATATTACCACCACTGACTCATTAAAGCTATTGAACATGGACAAGTAATGCCAGCGAACGCTTTTCAATAAATACCGAGTATGGCTGGATAGCTGTTTGAAAACCAACTTATAGTCCATAGCACTTCTCACGACTGCAAACTTATCATTGTGTTTATTCTCAAGTCCAATCTAGTGGACCTTGTCCAAGCTGGTCAGCTTGGATCTTAGACAAGGTCAAAAATGTCACTGCAAAGTCTATGGCTGATTCTTAAATTTGTCATTTAATTACCTGGACTGCGTTTCCCAAAAGCTTCGTAAGCCTAAGATGATTGTAGATCAGTGTTTCTCAAAGTTTTTCAGCCCAAGGACCATTTTATCTTCCAATTTTGCAGTACTATACAGTATTCAGGGCTGGGTGGGTTTCTTTTAAAATGTATTTCACTACAGATTACAAAATACATGCTTTAAAAAGTAATTTGTGACGTATTTCATTACATTACTCAAGTTTAGTAACTTAATCTAAATACTTTAGAATACTTTGGAATACTAATAAGTGTGGAACAAACACAAAAAAGGTCATTGTGAGTTTTTATCTCACAATTCTGACTTTTTCCCTCAGAATTGTGTGATATAAAGTTGCAATTGTGAGTTATAAAGTCAGAATTATGAGATATAAACTCGCAATATTGAGAAAAGTCAGAATTATGAGATATAAACTCACAATATTGAGAAAAGTCAGAATTATGAGATATAAACTCAATATTGAGAAAAGTCAGAATTATGAGATATAAACTTGCAATATTGAGAAAAGTCAGAATTATGAGATATAAACTCGCAATATTAAATTCACAATTGCGAGAAAAAAAGTCAGTATTGCAAGTTTATATCTCCCAATTCTGACTTTATAACTTCCAGTTGTGAGTTTAAATCTCGCAATTCTGAGAAAAAGAAGTCAGAATTGTGAAATACAAACTCACAATTGTGATGGAAAAAAAAAACAAATTGTGAGAAAAAGTTGCAGTGACGAGTGAATTATAAAATGACTCACAAAACATGAAAACAGTCGTGGATCATCAGGTCATGACAGGACAGTTAAATTGACAGTTGGGCAGTTTTTTTTATAAATTCAGTCATTTTGTCTTGTTCAGGACAGAACTAAATAAAAATAACATTTTTATGATCCTCTTAAAAGTATTAAAATGTTGATGAAACTGAACTCTTTTTCAGACGGTCAGAGTCAGAGAATCACCAATCGCTGTTTAAATGACATTAAAACTCAAAGTAATCACTTTGGTAATCTAAAACACTTTTCAGATGTAACTGTAATCTGATTACCACCCATTTAAAATGTAACTGTAATGAAACACAGTTATTCAAATTTTCTATTTTAAATACGCAACTAAGTTACTTGTATTTCGTTACTCCCCAACCCTGTCAGTACTGCATGTGTCTGCTGTAGAAAAATTAAGGTAACTACAAGGAAATGCGACTTGCATGACTTCTATCTGGTCCAGACCTCTCATTTAATGTTATTAGCTGGTTTAGATGGTTAATTAGCCAGACTTCCCACAACCAGCAACCATTTTGCAAGAACCACCAAAGAAAACGATGGCCTAGTTTCACACACGGGTCTTGATTAGACATTAGTTCAACTAAGTAGCTTTGCCTTTTACTGGTTTGCATCTTGAGAGAAAACAATGGCACTGACATATTTTAAGATATTGCTTTCAGTTAAAACAGTCCAAACATACATTTTAGTCTAAATTCAAGTTAAATACTGCATGGATTCCCTGCTGGAAAACCAGCATCACTCAGCAAATATTGCTTATGTAGCTGCTTCTACATTAGTTGGTTATGCTGATCAATATATATGGTCAGCTGGATAACCATCTGGTGGGGCAGAGGTCGACCCGGTAGACTTTAAGCTTATTTTTCCAGCAGGTTGGCCGTCGTTCAATATATAGCAGGTCCCAAGCGTCTGGAAACGACCACAGTGAATGGTCAGTAAAATAATATTGCATTGCGCATGAGTCAATGATCTCTTATCATTCCGCAGTGCGTACCTACCAGTGACTGCTGGTGTTTCAAATCTAATTAGCAAAACAAATCAGCCAAATAATGCAGAGATCTGCTCAATGAGTCTTTTTTTTATTATTTTATTGGCTTTTTTTGTTGGAAGTTGCTGCTTTCTCGCCACAAGGGTCCCTGTGGATGAGACCAGATGTTCCAGGCACTGCACTTCCCCACTCACTGCTCTAATGTAATATTCATGGCCAAGCAGGCAGACGTTTATTTATTTATTTATTTATTTATTTATTTCATCATCCTGCACAACAGCAGGCCATGCACAAAGCATCCTCTTTCCTCTCACTCACCTTTCTGTTTCTCCTTTCCTCTTCTTTGTGGGTCTCCCGACACCAACCTCCAAAATCTTTTCCGCCCCAAATGCATATAAAGTGCACTGATCCTATAGCGAATGTATATTCAGAGACATACGATCGCTTTTTACACTCTACAAAAAAAATTTGCATCAAGGTTTTGAGCGAATTTACATTTTGAGCTACATTGAGTTAGAGGAACTTAATAATTTGTTGCATGAACACAATTTTTTAAGTTGATGAGTGAAAAAAAAAACTATCAGAGTTGAAGCCCTGGAACCAATTAATCTTATCTATTCAGCATAGCACATGTTAACATAACTTATTTAAATGTGCAAATTTTAAGAGGATCGATTGACAGAAATGCAATATAATATACATATGTTTTCAGTGGTGTGTAAAGACCTTATAAACCATGCTTTTTTTTTATTTAATCTTTTTTTTTTCACTCTTCCGAGCACGTTTGCTTGACTGGCTACTGTCTCAGGCGACAACATCTTTGTCCTGTGTTGGCCACCGTACTCACCAGTAGATGCTGCTAAAATTTACACACTGCACCTTTAACATGTATATTTCATGAAGAAGGAAGATATTACTTGCCACTGGCATTGCTTACAGAGTCAATGTAGTGTTTTACCTTCATGTATCTACTAAAACTTCAACATTACTGAGAAACATAACAGCTAATAGATCTTTCCCTTCAATAAAAACACTTTTCAACATTTATTTTCCTTTTCCTGTTCTATGCAAAACATGCTGGGAACTAGAAATCCACCGCCTAAGACAATTTCATTACGTTACCACTTAATGAGTCCAACTAGCACAGAAATTTGAGTTTAAATAACAAACGATATTTAAGTTGATGTGATGAGGAACATTATTATGTCAACGGAACTCAACAAAATAATGTAAAATAACTTGCAACCATGCATTTATTTAAGTTGTGGTAACAGGTCTCCTGATTTACTTTTTAGTTGTTATTTAACAAAACCGACATCAATTTCTCCACTAAAATGTGACTCTGGAGCACAAAGCCAGTCACATTGTATGGGTCAAAATTATCGATTTTTCTTTTATGCGGAAAATCATTAGGATGTTGGATAAAGAACATGTTTCATGTTCTTTCAAAAAATTGACCCTTATGACTGCTTTTGTGGTCCAGGGTCACATATTATAATAGACACGAATGTTCTCTATGGTAAATTGGCTTGGTTTTCCCATCACAGATCCCATAGAGCCTGGCTTCAGTTTGGTATTGGCCGATAAGTTGATCTCTAACTCTCCCACTGGTGCTCCACTCCAAACTCCACTCCTACCATGGTCCAAACATTGGAAAGGAGTCTGGCCCTCGTCTGAACTCAAAAGCGAAAGATATAACAAGCTGCGTATGTCTGCGAGGCCACGTCTCCTGAGGACACATGCCCAAACCTGCTTGCTGGTGGTGGAGAGGTGAAGTTGAGGATGGACTCGAGGGGAAAAGTTGAGGAGGAGGGCTGGAAAAGGTCGTCGTATCCAGATAAAGAAATCCAATGAAATAAACTAGTTATCTAACACATATGTGACCCTGGACCACGAAGCCAGTCATAAGGGTCAATTTTTTGAAATTGAGATTTATACATCATCTGAAAGCTGAATAAATACGCTTTCCATATGGTTTGTAAGGATAGGACAATATTAGATACGACTATTTGAAAATCTGGAACTAGCCTTCAAAGTTTGGTTTGAAGATTAAAAATGCACCAAGCACAATGTTCTCTCTCCATTCCTGATTTCTAACACGCATTCACAGCGTTCGGCTGGTTTCGAGGCTGTCAGAGCAGAAAGCTGATGCTCTCCGTATGTTTTTCTGTCGTCTCCGGTCACTTATTTTGTCCATTAGATGGAAAGATCTGAAAAAATACATACATTTATAGACACTCCCCTCGATGAAACCAGGATGGAAGTGGTTGAAAGTGGACAAAAGAGACGGATTAAAACACCAGGTGTGAACGGCAATCCCTCGTCTACTTCTATATCAGGTGTAAACAGGGCCTGAAACAACTTTCTTTTTCAGCTGATGTCATCGAGTCCTCTCATTTTTAAACCCCTCCCCTTTATCGTGATCCAATCAATTTCCCAATGATTAAAATAAACTGTTTTTATCATTTTTTGTCATTTGTTAACACCATTTCATGATGACTTTAAAATGTTCTGGGTTAAAAACAACCCAAGTTGGGATGAAAATGGACAAGCTCAGTGATTGGGTTGTTTTAACCCAGCGGTTGGGTCAAATGGCCAACATAATGGGTAGTTTTATTTAACTCACCTCTGGTTTATAGATTACTGTATTTCATGCTTAAAATGAACCCAGAGTATTTTGGAAATTAATGTTTGATGAATAATAAGCAAAACAATAAACTTTTTAAAGTTGCTTGTTCATCTTTTGATTATTATTGTTTCCTCTAGTAACTATGTGTCTGATTTTTAATTTCCGATCTATTTTGGGTTCATTTTAAGCCAGACATATAGTTGAGTTAAATAAAACTACATTTAACCCAACCGCTGGGTTTGTCCATTTTCAACCCAACTTGGGTTGTTTTTAGCCCGGCGTTTTTTTAGAGAGTAGGCTGAAGTTGCTTTTGGGTCACAATCACTTACTTTCACCATGAAAGTGACCATTTCCTTTGTACCAAAGCCCAACTTCCCCCTGGAGAACAACGTGTTGAAAGAGAGAAATGGAGAGAAAAGAGGGGAACACGAGCAGAAACAAACAGCACAGAAATGAAGGTCCACAGAGACGGAGGCGATGAGGTTCTTGACTGCGGTCCAAGCCGACAGCTGACAGCGGCATCAGTGACATCATGTACGAGCAGATGTGGCGGCAGCTTTCCAAGTGCCGCACCACGATTTCCCTCCCTCTGTTTCTCTCTCCCTCCTTCCGTTTGCATCACCTCTTTCCTTGCCCACCCCTCTCCCTCGCTCCGGCTCCACCTGTGAGAGGGATTTCACCTGAGATGCACCTGACGGCTCTCCAGTCCGCACACTCCAGACTTCCTCTCCTCCCCGCAGCATTAGATCCTAATTACCAGCTAATAAGTCATTACTCCTGCTATGCATGGGGGAATTCTGGGGCCTACTCGTCCCATTACTAATGCTGGCACCCACCCGACCACACCGTCCATCCACTCCGTCTGGTGAGATTCATGTGCGAGCATTTTGGGGATGTGCGTTTTAGGATGCAAATAACATGAGAATTAATAAGAACTTCAAGTTTAATGGAACTTGAGATCATTGTTGGCTATTTGGGAACATCATACACCATCATTTGTGCTATAGACAAAGACAAAAGCTGTGTCCGAAACCATTCGTTCACTCGTTCACTAACCCCTATATAGTGCACGGCAGTTGAGCGCACTATATCAGCAAAGAGTGAACGAAAATGAGTGAGCGAAGTCAGACGCTGACGTTAATAGCACGCGCCAGACAATTTCGTCATTAATATTTCCTATACCCATTTAAAATGAGCTGCCTAACATCCTCATCCGTCCCTAAAGCACATAAAAATTTGTCAATACATCATATTCTAAGACGTTGGTTAAATACACTGTACAACAGTTCACTAACATATGAGAAAAATCCACCAAATTATCATATGATAATAAGTATATATATTATGATATAAACCTGTATCATTTCGCTTCAAAATATCTTTACAAAGATGTTCTGATTAATAAAAAATGACACTTACGTTTGTAGAAGTTGCCGCTTCCCGTATTGCCGTCCGCCATATTTATTTTTCTTTCGCGCTCGATCGTCTTATCGCGTTGGATTTTGGGTAACGGTGCTTTAACAAGCGTACATCGAATGCACACTCAAAATCAGAGAGGATTGTGGGTAAAAGTAGTGAACGAATGTAGGGAATGAAGTCGTTCACTCAGAATTCGGACAGCACTACAAATTGGCCGACACCCGATACAGTGCACTATATAGTGGATAGGGAGCGGTTTCGGACACAGCTATGCAGGTTTTAGCAGAAATGTGCTATTAATAAGTGATCACACTCATTTTCACCTGCCATTTTAGGACCTGAGCCTTATTTTGAGACTTGAATATTACAGAGACCTTCGATCTTTGGACCAGTAAGAAAACGTCCAGAACATCCTGTTTGTTCAACATCTCTAATATACTCTATTATTATACTCTGGGTCTTCCTTCACAAACGGCAGTGATTGACACACTAAAATACATAGATTAACGTGTATATATTAGTATATATGTGTATATAACATGACTGTATTGAAGTCACAGCAAGGGGAGAAAACTAAACGTAAAATGTGTTCTTTTTTATTAAACAGTGGTTTATTGAAAAAAATGTGCAAATACAATTATAATTAATATTTCTTACTCAGTTAAAGCTGTAAACTATATACAGTGAGCTCTTACTTACACATTACTATAATATTAAAGCCTACAATTAACAACAGAGAACAAACTATTACATTCAGTTGCTGTTTATTTTTAGATATAATAATCAACACTCAAATAAATAAATAACATGTCAGTTGCACACATGCAGGTTTTACATTAACTTCTAAGTCTAATTATATAATTAAATTTTTTCATTTTTTAAAATATAATCATTTTTCTTGACAAATTTAAGCATATATTAATTAATTGAGACATTACTAACAGGTAAAGTAAATATATAAGCTAATATAGTGTAAAATGTGGACACTTTTCTTACAAAAACCCAAAGGCCGTTATTAACCCTCGGGAGCTGTGTGGATTACGTTTATGATGGATGGATGCACTTTTTTGGGCTTCAAAATCTCGACCCCCATTCACTCCCATTATAAAGCTTGTAAGATCCAGGATATTTTTTAATATAACTCCTGTTGTGTTTTACTGAAAGAAGATACTCATATACATGAAGGATGGCTTCTCATTTTTGGGTGAACTATCCCTTTAAAAATGCTTTTGAGAAACCACATATAGCAACGCCCTAACAACCACTCAAAAAAAACCACAGAACAATGCCCTGGAAAAGACCCACAAAACTCAGCATAGCTAGACAATAATGAACAAATCTAGTTAATGAACATATTGACCTCAGAATTCAAGTATCCGTGTCGTCGTAGATAAATAGCAGGATAAATTTCATGTACTACGGATATGCCACTTGTGTGTGTGTGCGTAAATGAGTGGATGCACATGCCTGAAATGTCACTGCAGTACTGTGTTATCAAACATGAATACACACTCCATTTACCCAAAAAGCACTCGAAATATGAGGCTTTCTGGATAACAGCATGAGTGGACGTCTTCTCATAATCCGAGTATTACTGTTCTGTATTGTGATTCGTGTGTGTAGTATTTAGGAGAAGCCACGCTCCGCAGAGCAAACGCTGTTTATTTACTGCGCATCTCTGAAGTTGTACATTAGAAAAAAGCCTTCCAGGGGGAGGGGAGGGGGAGTACAGGAGGGAGTGAAACGATGGCAGGGAGAGATACAGAGAGAGAGAGAGAGAGAGAAGGCAGCAGCTGTGCTGGAATTAATGTCTGCATGCCAAATTAGAAACACCATGCATCTCCGTCAGAACAAAAAAAGAGGGGGGTGAAGAGAGGGGGGTGGACGTACAGACAGATTTCTGGCACATCCTGCGGGTGACAAGAACGCTTACCACTTACCACACGTAGAGCTAAAGAAAAACAACAAAGCAAACTCTGTAATGGGGTCACTGTGTGCAAATCAAGTCATTGCTGTGTTATATTGAACATATTACCGTGCTCAGGAATTCCCGACAAGATGGTTTGCATTTTAAGTGTTAAGTGGTGGAGTTTTCTGCGGCAAGCATCTCTAGCGCAGGTGCAAGTAAGAGATTTAAACAAACCCTAAGAATTAAACCACTACGAGTTTTTATTGAAGGACCGACTCGAGTCATTTTGAGAGACCAGAATATGAGAGAGAACAATCACATTCATTAAACCCTCGGAAAAGCGTTGCAACACCTAAAAAGGGATCTATTATGCCCCTTTCACAAGATGTAATCGACATTCCCAGAATGTGTCGGAAGTTTCAGCTCAAAATCCCCACAGATCATTTATTATCGCTTGTCAAATTTGCCTCTATGTGGGTGTGAGCAAAAACACGCCGTTTTTGTGTGTGTCCCTTTAAATGCAAATGAGCTGCTGCTCCCCGCCCCCTTTCCAGCTTTAACAGCTCAACAACAACAAAGCTGGAGAATCTCACGCAGGCGGTGTTCATCCTTACATTGTTCAAACCGGAGTCGACACTGATGGAGAGACTCAGGAAGAAGTTCCAACTTTTAGACGTTTCTGAACGGTTAGTGGATAAATTGATGTAGTTGCTGTGGAGTTGATCAACTCATCACTAGCATGTGTCGTCATGGTCATCTTTTGTGCAGCGTTCGTTTGTGAAGCAGTCCGGTATAAAATGACGGCATCAACAAAAACTCTTCCTCTTCTCTAAAGCAGCCCAACATGGCCCCGCCCCCTTTGTTATGTATTCTCGGGGGCGGGGTTTATGTAAATTTTAGGGTTAGTGATGTCATCAACCCAGGAAGAAGCTCGTTGTAGTCTCTACCAGCCGTTTGTTGTAGTCCATGAAACAGACAATATCTCCCTTCACATTGAACTTTGAGCGTGGTAACTTTGCAGATGTTGTTTCTGCTCAAACAGCAACATTACACACTAACTAAAGTTAAAAAAGTGAAATCATAATCAAACACCCCTTTAAAAATCTAATAGCAATGCTGCCAGCAATCCAGAACAGCACAGCGACCATGGGAACACCTTAGTAGATCATCTCATGCAAACATCCACTCTTGCAACTGCATAGCAACACCCTGACAACCACCCACACCTTAGCAACCGCCTTGTAATCATTCATAACACCTTAGCGATGGCCTGATGGCAAACACTCTAAAAACACAGAGCCTTGTGGCAGTGAGGGCAAACACAATCACCCAGTGTAAAAATCTAGTATATGTGCACGCTTTTGTCACGTGTGTATTTGCGCAGGTGTGTGTTTATGCTTTATGTGGGCCGGTGGGATGCGGTGACACAGTGATGGAAGAGTCCGAGTGCAGAGGTGTAGGGCCACCGGTCTGAGCGCGGCCCCTCGGGAGACGGCCCTGAATAACAATAGCAGCCACTGGATCAATAATGACTTTACAGGCTCTTTCTAATGATACCTGCAGGGCACAGGGTGACACGCCTGGGGGCACGGACCGCACGGCTCTGCAGCCATGAATACAGGATGAGTGTGTTTGCTCATTCTGCGCACAAGACTTTGTTTGTAACTGGGTGTGTGTAAGCAGAACATATAGGGCTGAATGGACCTTCCTGCTTTACATCTAAATGAGAAAGTCTTTGTGTACTATGCATTTGTCATGCATATTGGTTAAACCTTACCAACAGGGTAAGGCAAAATTCGTTTCCTTCTTAAAAACACATTTGGATAAAATGTCATGAAATATTGTTGTCTAAACGGCAACCTATCGCATCATAAATGATGTTATTAAAGCATCTGCGTTCACAAACCACTGTAATTTAAACAGAAAAGCAAGGATTTGCGAGCGCGCGCAACTCCGCTTTTTTGGATTCTAATTTGAACAGCTCTGATTGGCCGTTGCGTTCAAGAAATCAACAGATATGTTTGTGATTGGCTACATTGCTGCAAAACACGTTGTAAATAGAAATCTTTGACACTCTCAAGAGGATCTTTTTCGCCAATGTGACGCCAGTGTCGGCCGGAGTGACTGTGAATGCCGCGAAAAACACACAAAAAAACAAAGAGCTTTGCGATTGACTGTACAAATAGATGTTTTTAAACAAACACTGACAAAAATTATACATGTTTTAGGGCTGGACGATGTGACAATATGTAAATATAACACTGATATAAGTGAGGACTCGGATACAGACCTACCTATATTGTATTTATATAAAGCGTTCATATGCAAATTTGCTTTATGTATTTCCCCAGCGTAAAAATCAGGCACATATAAATGTCCGGAAACACGATTCCTGTCTGCATGTCAGTATTCATGGATCGCTGTGTTTTTGGTAAGCTGTAAGGAACACTATATCGCGTCCAACCTTTAGTTTAAACTGATAATCTTTTATTTGACTTGTGTTTAAATCCATTTAATCAGCACTCTTTTGCCACTCAGTCCGTGTTTTCCGGCGGGAAAGTGACTCTATATGCTCTTATAATGGAGAAAACTGATCCGACACCAGCAGTTACACACAGTTCTTCCCTCTGAAAGCAAACGCACATGCGCTGTTGCCAAATCCACGGAATTGGGCTATTTTAATACTGTTGCTGCGGGTTGTTTTTCATGTCCGTTGGTTTTGGGCTAGTTTTGAGTAACAATTGACCAGATTTTGTTTGGATAACTTGGCAACCCTGGTTTGCACGGACACAAAAATTAGGCTGCACACGACAGTGTCCAAGTATACTTTGGGCTTTATGCCTTCCCAGCCTTATGAAGAGTTCTATGGTGTATTGTGTATGTGTGTGTGAACGCATGTGTGTAAAGGTGTCAAAGGGAAGGTGAGAGAGATGTCAACTGAAGGACACATATGAGCATATGGTGTGTGCGTGTGTGTGTGTGTGTGTGTGTGTGTGTGTGTGTGTGTGTGTGTGTGAGCGCCGTCGTTAAGCAGGGTTCCATTACATTTTTTCAAGTAAAGTGAGACACTGAGGCAAACTGTATCTATAGCATGTTCAGCATAATGCACATTACAGAACAATAGACATGAAACAATGTGTGAATCATGCGGTAGTCAAAATTAATGAGTAAGGAGACTATTAAAACAAACCCATTACACTGAAGGGCTAGTCTCTATTTCCAGACCATAAGTCAGCTGCAGGTTTTTGAATGGTTTGCATGTTGTGCAAGAGGAGAGAATTAATATTACATTCATATATATATATATATATATATATATATATATATATATATAGTTGGTGTTACATGTTATGCATATACAATTTGTTTGATTTTGATATTTGATGTCATATATTAGCATTCATTCATATATTAACAACAACAAATGAAGAAGTTTGATCATTTACCTTTTTTAACGTTAATAATAATAGGATTTTAAAAGCTAGATTATGCAGTGCTGTTGTATTGAATCTGTGATTTGCTATTAATCTTTTGCTATATGATTACCTGAATGACAGTCTTTATTTGTTTTAGTAAAGAATTGAGAATTGACTTTCACATTTTGTTTTACATGCAGTCTAACCCAAAAAACAATATATGTTACTATTGGAGCACAAATACAGTATGAGTCTGACAAATCAAATAACCATTCTGGGTCTTTGACTTTAATTCTTGCAATTTACATTACTAATAAAAATAGTATTTTAAAAAATGTTTTAATTCGAAGCACTTTTGGAATTAGACAGGAACTAACAATTGTATAATATTAAAGTGGACCTATAACGCCCCTTTCACAAGATGTAATATCAGTCTCTGGTGTCTCCAGTGAAGTTTCAGCTCAAAATCCCCACAGATCATTTATTATCGCTTGTTAAATTTGCCTCTATTTGGGTGTGAGCAAAAACACGCCGTTTTTGTGTGTGTCCCTTTAAATGCAAATGAGCTGCTGCTTTCCAGAAGAGGGCGGAGCTTTAACAGCTCAACAACAACAAAGCTGGAGAATCTCACGCAGACAAACTGAGGATTGTCAGTAACGGTGTTCGTAAAAAGCTCTTGTAGTTCCTAAACAGAGAATTGTTTAAAAAACAAAAATCTTTGAACTTTCAGCGTCATAACTTTCCAGATGTTGTTTATGCTCAAACAGCGACATTACACACTAACTAAAGTTTAAAAAAGTTTAATCATAATCAAACACCCCTTTAAATGGCTATAACTACACATTTTAACCACTGGCAGTACAACAGTACTTGCAATCGGATCTAAAATAATGGCAGAAATCCGACTTTGGTCACGAAGAAATGCATTTTTGCTGTAATCAAACAAACTTCTGAATGAAACCGAGTCTAATGCACGAAGCTCTTGACTGCTACACATTTGTCAAGAGAAAGTACTCAACAGCAAAATTGCTAACAGCCACTCTAAGGGTCTAAATCGGAAAACACACACACACAGTCATGCAAACAACAAAGCGCAGAGCTCTCAGCTACGTAATTGCTGGAGGGGAGTACTACCTTTCAAACATTTGAACCGCCACCCATTAAAATCACCAGGGGTCGATGCTACACCCTTGTGCTATTGATTACACACTCTGAGCCAAGCTCACAGCGGGAAGGGCGGCCATTTTGGCTCTCTCGTTTGGGTGAGCGAAACGAGCCGTTCTTTTTGTCCTCTGCTGAAACAAAGCCTTCTTATTGCCACCCTCTCGTTCCCCCCGCGTGTCTGACCGAGCATCACACGTACGCACCCACCCTCCCTCAACACCCCCGGGAGGTGACATCTGCCGGGCCGTGCTCGGCTGGTTCCAGATGCAGCGAGCGCTAATTTCAATTCCATCATCCTCTCCCAATCAGCTCCTCTCTCCCCAGTGCAACATTAACGAGCCTCTTTCATTTGAATACGTAATTAGCCGCCCGAGCACTCTGCTTCACTAATTTCGAGACAAAGGATCCGGGGTGGGGGACAGACAGAGAACGGGGGAAGTGTGGCGGTGAAACCTGAAAAAAAAAAAAAAAAAAAAACATTTGCATGCCAATTTAGGAAAGGGGGATGTTTTTCCACCGCGCGATGAGCTTTTTTCCCCCCGATCTCTTTGTTTTATTTTCCTTGTTCCTCTCGCTAATGGTGTACGGAACCCTCAGGCCATCCATATAAATGCTGACACGCTTACAAATAAGATGCATCATGCAAACCGCAAAATATGTACACATCCCACTGGTTCGACGCAACAAAGGTCATGAGACAGAAAAGCCTGAAATATGCAAATGCGAATCACACCTGTGCACAAAAAGCTGGCATTTTGAGATGCGAGCACTTGTGTGGGGATGTTGAAATGCCCTGAGGTAGTCCTCGCACACCTGGAAGGTGCTGCTTTATTGCATATTACACTTTTTTTTGCCTAATAGAATATTGCTCATGCGTGAGACACACACACACACCTGTCTGTCAGCGCACAACACCTCTGTGAAGGTGTGGATATGTGGATGGTGATATTATTGCAGTGCATATGTGTTGGCGTCATTGGCATGCTTTTGTGTTGATGTGTGTAGTATCATGCCACCATATGTGCGTATGTAACACTATCCCCGTTCCGAGGGCGAGCGCACGTGGATGTTTGTGTATTATACAGTATCTCGCAACTGTATCGCTCTCCCTCTCCCTCTCTCTCTCTCTCTCTCTCTCTCTCTCTGGTCTCCTGCCAGCCCAGAGCTGTTGTCAGTCAACTGGAAGCCAAATGGGCTCTTTGATCCTATTAGGGCCCATGCCAAATCAACACTCCCCTCATTAGAGCCAGCACGCGCCAGCTAACCGCACACACAGCCTGGCAGCGCCCGCCTCCCTTCTGTCCCACGGAGAGCAGATCTTTTTATCGATCTGTGAAATCCTCTGTATTGATTATTATCTGATCAATCACGGAGTGGATCGTCCGTGGGGAGAATTTAACGAAGACATGGAGATTCAGCCCCGCTTTCAGAGTTAATCCATTAGTCACTGTCAGACTCTAATGAATTACTGCTCGTCACCATGGCTGAAAACACCTTTCACTAAACTTAAACGCTGTTCTGTTCGCTCAGAAACAATAATATTGGCAAGTTTTATGTGATTTATGGGCCTTAATTCTGATTATTGGACTCGCATGCTGGAATTTATGATGCATGCTCCGCTCTACTGTACTATATACTACTATTATGCAAATAGAATACCTGAACGACCTAAATGTGCAGCATAAACAAATTGCACTGTAAGGAATATTGTATCTCATAATTGCTTTTCATTTTTGGTCATTTCTAACATTTCCTTCTAAGCTTATTAGCTTATTTTTACACACACAAACTTATTGCCACACCTGCCAATGGCGAGTGACGTTACTGGCCATGAAACATAGATTAATCCTTATTAAAGTTGCTAAAGTTATTCAGCCAAGATGAGTGATTGTTCTTTATCTTTCGTTGTTTGTTTAACATAAAAAAAAACAGGCAGCAGCAGGTTTATAAGGCTGCTGTCACTTTAAGAGCTAATGCACGGATCCAATATACTGTTACTCATAAGAAACTTAAAGGCACAATATGTAAGATTTTGTTAAAATATCCCAAAACCACTAGAACAATATCTTGCTTTATGTTTCCAAGAGAAATAAGCAATTTTAACCAGGAGACGATCAATGACATCATACCCGCGTTGTCCTCGAGTTCCGGTTTTATGTTGTAGAAACCATGGAAACGCCAAAGATGCTTTAATATATTATGTGTTTTATTAAACGGGTGAGCAACTGTTTGGATACATTTGTAGACAGAAAACAAATCGTGTTATATAGCTCAAAACGTTTAGTCTTATTGTTTAAATTTTTTTCTTGATTTACAGCGAGTACCGTGTTTTACCATGCCTAACATCCATCTATCTTACTGCAGTGTTTCATAGCAGTATTATAACAACTTTCAACACACAAACGTATGTAATATGATAAATAGCCTTGCGTTACCCTCATCCGCTTGACAGGAAGAAGTGGCGTCGGCATAGTAAAAGCTCGAGATGTTTGTCATTAGCAGTCGTTCCGTTCCAACGGCGTTCAGCCAAACCCTGCTTCATGCTTCAGTGACGTTACACTGTTAAAAAATTACTGTAAATTTTACAGTATAATACTGGCAGCAGGGTTGCCAGCCAGTTACTGTAAATTTTACAGTAGTGTTACTGTAATTTAATTCACAGAATTTCCCTGTATTCTCTGATTACAGTAAATAACTGTATTTTTTAAAATTATGAAGGGTCAATTTACAGCAATATTCTGTAAATTTGAGTCAAACCCCAGAATGCATTGCAGTTTACAGCAATATGCTGTATTATTAAAAAACAGCCTGCGGCTGTAAAATAATGCTGTAATTTTTACAGCAATTCATTACAGTGTAATACATTTTTAATACATTATCTTGTCCATGAACATGCCTGAGTCTCGTCAGATTCTTATCCACCGGCTGTAGACGTGAATACAACACCATCCATGATTCTGTGAAATCAAGCTACGCCTTTGTTTTGAATAAGCGACCTCTAGTGGCGAAAATTACATATTGTGCCTTTAAGTTGACGAGGATACTTGATGAGTGTTTTGACATAATTTTGTTTGAATATGTATGTTTAAGCACAAGAAGACGTGAAAGAGAGCTCAATTCAGCATTCACAAGCTGAGATGTGGATTTCTGGGTGTGTGTTTTGGATATTTGCAAACAGAAAACTCCCTTTCGCATCCTTTTGCGCTTGAATATTTAAATTGTCAAGGTTTAAACTTTTGTGCAGCACTGTCACGAGCGTCATTCACATTCATGTTCCCAAATTTTGCATTGTTAGAATTCATAAAAATGTTACCCTCCATCAGGCGATTGACACTGTTTCATTTTTGGCACTTGGCACATGTTACTTTTAGGCCTTGCATACACATAAAACATGCAGTGTAGTGAGGTCATGAATCATGTGACAATAATGCAGAAGTATTATAGTTTGTTAATATTTAATTCCAAACGTAGTCAGGATTTTGTCTTTTACTTAGTCTCGCGTAGCCAGACATTCAGACTGACTCATCGCAGCTTTTCGTCTGACTGACATGTACAGCAACCAATCACAGGTCATTTAGGGACGTGATAATGTAAAGTCGCTGTCCTCACAATAACATTCAAGAATGTCATGTAATAGCACATAAAAAATCCAGCATTTAGTTGATCCTGATAAGCGCTCATTGTTACAGTTGTCACATGATGACTTTCTTTTTCCATGAGGGGGTTTGGCATCACTTTGTTTCCAGGCGGACCGTTAAAGAATGTGACACGCATGTTCAACCAATCAGATGAAGACTTCAAAGTGTTTCCCATTTTGTGTGCCTTAGACAACATCAGTCTGTGGGAGTGAGAATAATGCCAGATATCCCATTATGATCAGCAACATTACACTTTTATTTTTACCATTCCTTATTTTCGCAAACAGCCTGAAGAAACTCAAGAGACGGAGAGGGGGATGGGAAATCTATGCAGTGGGCTCTAGGTGACTTAGATGTTATTGACCTGTCCAAATCAGAGGTGCTGACCCACATCTCATGCTTGATGACCTTTCAACAGAGAGGAGACTGACATCATTCTGCACGTTATTTACAGCAGCGGTCTGACCTCAGGGCACACGAGTACCTGCAGAGAGAGTAAATGGGCTGCCTGTCCTCGGAGACGGACTTCACAACTCCCTATTGATTCCTTGAAGCTTCTTTACTGTCTTAGCGCACACATAAATACATCACACTGACGCGGGGGACTATTGATGGCTGTTGTTTTTATAGTAAACTCATTTTAGACTTTTTCCATACCCTACCTTTTA
Source organism: Zacco platypus (assembly GCA_038088235.1). Lineage (NCBI taxonomy): Eukaryota > Metazoa > Chordata > Actinopteri > Cypriniformes > Xenocyprididae > Zacco > Zacco platypus. The sequence goes on along the minus strand of CM076085.1, from coordinate 1,492,056 downwards.
CAGAAACCTTCTTTCCCATTCCCCTGTCCCCACAATGCTGTCAAATGGATTAAAATTCTCTGTCGCTACGATGGATTTCCTTCAATTGGATTGCAGAGAGTGCATGTTTGAGATCAGTGCAGATCAGGGTGCAGAAATTAACTGTGTATTGGGCGAAAAAATCCTCAAAAATTTCCCCAAATTTAAGATGGAGGGGAATAAAATGATGAATTTTGAAAATAAATAAAAAGTGTTGATTGTGGCATTCTGTTCACACTTCTGTTGGTTATTTTTGTCTGGACCAAAAAAATACATTCAGTCCGCTTGGTGTTTACACTGTCATTTATAACACCGGACCTAAAGATACAAAAAAAGAGGCTTTTATGATGCATATTTTGCGATACAGTATATAATGTGCTGGGTGCGCTCATTGTTTGCGCGTGTAGGATGTTGGAAGATGCCCTCATTAATAACAATGTGGATTTACTGTTAAATTGTACCATTTTTAGATATAAGTTTATCATGTCATTATGGGAAATAAATAGAAACATTTGCTGATTTAGTTGTCATCGCACAAAATGTCAAATATTAAAAGAGGGGTAAGTTGGCCCTCTCTCCCCCCGGATTAACTTTTATGTATAAATGTCTTTTCTTTTAATTCTTGTTTATATATATATATATAGACGCCTGTACTGAACTTTAATGGTCAACATCACAACATTTTATCATCAAGAAACTGTAAGTATAAAAGCCTGTGAATGACGTGTGAGATTTCACACATAAATGCATTTAATCTGAGTTTACAAATGCCGAACAAACGGCTCTTTATCGGTTCAAGTGATATGGCTATACAAAGTGTTTTGTCTCGGCAGCAGGAAAGAAAGAGTTAATTCCGCTCCGGCATGTTGTCTCTGCATCAGTGTACATTATATACTCTTCATTTGCATACTGCAGCGCGAGCTCAATTAAAATGAACTTTTAATTTCTTAAAAGTAAATTAGTTTTGCATGTGATGCGTGCAAATGTCGGGATAATGGCTGCTTTTTAATGAGAGCCAAAGCTGAGCGCATCCGATAAACTCCAGAAGGGGGAGGGAGGTGGTGAATCGAGTCAGGGGACGACCTGCACCAGCGCTCTCCCTCTCCCAGCATGCCTCTCTTCTCAGTGTGACCTCGGGGCCAGAGGTGGCCTTTGTGTGGCGAGTGTAGCTGATGTCACGGGCTGAACAGGTGCACATGGAGAATGGGTTTCGTTGTTGTGCTGCCGTGGCTGCGTAAACAAATATGCTCTCCTGCCCGTCCACTTGCCGCCCTGAGTTGCCATTGTCGTCCACCTGACCAAGGGTGTTGAGCACACTCCCGCACACATGCTCAAATACACACACGTGCTGAAACGCACTGAAGGGACTCATGAACTGCACACACTCCAGAACAGAGGAGTGTGTGATGCAAGCTCAGCTGCAGGTGTGTTCAGCGTCGTCTCCACGGAAAGACTGAGAAGGGCCTACTGGAAATTACACTTACATACGCACAGTTTACATTTATACTACAAAACAGCATAGAATAGTGTGTGAGTGCTATATCTGTATTATCTATAATATTAAATCCATGGCCTCGAAATGCATCATACGCACTTGTATCTGTCAAACGCTCTGTCAGAGCTTTCTTAAAGGGTTAGTTCACCCAAAAAATTTAATTTCTGTTATTAATTGACCCTTCGCAAAGATCCTTTAGTTACTGTTGCTATTTCCGTCAATCCATGCGCTCTCGCGCCACACATCATGTTCTCACGCTGTGACAAATACATCGTGGAGCAAGAGGACACTGACAACGTATGAAACAGTTTCATATTTAAAATATTGTCATTTTTTAAAGAAGTTTCAACAATAAATAGCGTCTAGTGTGTCTTTAATGTGTCGCTGTAGCTCCTCCTGAAGCGATCATCTCTTCAGTTCATTTATAGCATCAAATAAACATGAATGAACATCAGAAGGAATGTTGTTTCAAGCGCAGAAAGACGTGATTCAAGTTCACCAACGTTAATCTACTAACTCCCCTGACACGCTTTGACGGACAAAATGGTGGATTCGGGGTTCTGATTGGTCAGATCGCCTGTCAATCAAACTGTCTGCGAAGGGTGAATTATGATTTTTTTTTCTTATGTGGTGGAAATGGGCTTGCAACGTAATCTGTTTGTCATAATTTCAACGTTTTGTCATAATTATGACTTTTACTCTCTTAAAGGTGTTTGAAAATCAGACGTGTTTGTTTCTAAAACTGTATGCATCATATTTCACCAAAAAATATGCATAAATAAAGTTATAATTATGAGATAAGTCATAATTACAACATGCATTTAAATTATGAGATAAAAAGTCATGATTATGCCAATTATGCACAACCAAACTTTGTATCTCATAATTTTGACTTTTTAGGTCGCAATTATGACTTTTTAAAGTATAAAAAAGGATGATTTCTTTTTTTTAAACATGAATGAACATCAGAAGGATTCGGGGTTCTGATTGGTCAGATCGCCTGTCAATCAAACTGCCGGCGAAGGGTGAATTACTCACCCTCATGTCCTTCATTCATCTTCAGAACACAAATTGGGGGAAAATTGTTTCTGAACCACACATGCAGCAAAGTTTTTGCGCATTTTGAGGTCCAGAAAAGTAGTAAAGACATCGTTAAAACAGTCGATGTGTCTGCAGTGGGTGAACCGTAATGTTATGAAGCGCAAAAACAAAACTAAAATAACTTTATCCAACAATATCTTCTCTTCTGTGTCATTACGTCCAGCACTTCCGTGTTTACATCCGAACACCAACTCATTATTGGCCGCCTCCCTCGTCAGCATCACACACATGCGTCGTGCTGATCACATGATCAGCGTCGGCCAATACTGAGCCAGCGTTCGGATGTAAACACGGTAGTGCTGCAATGAAAACAGCGTACGAGTCTGACGGGAGAGACGAATTTGTCGTTATTTTTGTTTTGTTTTTGCGCACAAAAAGTATTCTCGTCGCATCATAACATTACAGTTGAACCACTGCAGTCACGTCGACTGTTTTTACTACCTTTCTGGACCTCAAAATGTGCTGCACGTGTGGTTCAGAAACCCTGGGATTTGATCAAAAAATATCTTAATTTGTGTTCTGAAGATCTAACAGGTTTTTTCGACGACATGAGGGTGACAGAAATGTAATTTTGGGGTTAACTAACCCTTTAATAGTGTGCAAAAACATGTTCGCATTCAGCGTGTGCACGCATGTTTATGTGTTTGTGTAAGAGGAAGATGTTATTTCGCAGCATGGAGTGGTGAAGGGTCTGTCTGTTGTTTCTGCTCGGAGACAGACAGCCTCGCTCTCCCACACAACACAGCTGCACGGGCCCAGATGAGGGCGGTTGTACCTGAGAGGCAGCACTGGCGCGAGCTGCATGCTAAAACCTAATCAGCTAATGTTGATAAAGGAGGCGGGGTAGGGACATCTGTTCACACAACACAAACCTCATTTGAATCACAAGATGAAATGACTCACATCTGGTGAATTGGAAAATATTCTCCAGCTTCTCAGGCTCCTCTTCTCTCTTCTCCTCTTGACTTTTTTGCTCATCTCTTGCTTTCAGCTATGCCTGTTTTAATTTGGGTATGAAGCTGAAACACTTCATGCAAGGCCGTACGGAGAGCCCTGCAGCTTAAGGTGGAGCCACATTTATCGTCGTATTTTCACAGGCACAATATAGTAATTGCAATAGGAATCGAGACAATGGGGAATTTTGCGTGAGGGCGAAAGACAGAATGTTTTTGACTTTATTTTCAAAAAATATTGTTTAATGGCTAAAGAACTACATTACCCACAATCCCAAAAGAGAGATCCGCCAATCAGAGAAGCCGCCCATCTGAATATTTAACTCATTACTTCAGATTTGTGCATTTTTTCACATGCTTTTGTTTCCACAAAAATCAAAGTTGTGTTTCATTTTGGAGCTAGCTGGTTTGTTTGAACTCTTTATTTAATATACTCTTAATACAGTATATATAATATCTTCCACGGAGTTCATAAATACTGTGTTTTTAGACATTCTCCTATATTATATAGTAGGGAAGTATGGACATGAACCCATAATTCCTCTGGCTATTTAATTTAATTCCTGAGGCATATTGTCGCTCATGTGGTGTCAGGTAAAGACGTAGCAAACATATTTAGTTATGAATACTGAATACTGACTTTCCAGGCATATACTTGCATAAAGGAACTTGTCATTTCTAAGAAATCTCTTTTTGAGCAATATTCATCTGTCAGTCTGTGGCCTTGTGGCTGAAGGGAATTCTCATAGGTTTATGAGTATATGAAAGCACACCTGTGCTAACAGGACAATGCTCATTTGTGTTCAATGCTAACTGATGCTGCTAATAAACAAATAGACGTCGATCACCAGAAATGAACAGATTGGAGTTAGCCTTGGCATATGGGAAGGTTTTGTTTTAATCATTTCCTCATTCTTTGTTAAGATAGACAGGAGAATCCCAACAAAATGACATAGCGTGTGTATGCCACTGATTCAGCTTTGCGCCCCACTGAAGGGGATGAAAATGACACTTCTGTCATGTTATCAGAATATCTTTTACATATAGTGCTCCAAAACAAAAAGCATAAAATAGTCATGACAACTCTCGGAGTGTTGGGCATGGTGATTGATATGACAATGCTGATATGTTTAGTCTTGCCGTAATAGATCTGCTGCTCTGTTGCAGTTATTGTTGCTGCTGCTGTTATTGAAGTTATTGCTCCTGCTACTGATGCTTTTATTGCTGCTCTAGCTGATTTTTGCTGCTTCTGATGCTGTTGGTTATTGCTGCTGCTGCTCTTATTCTGCTGCTGCTGTTGTTATTGCTGCTGCTGCTGCTGTTGTTATTGTTGCTGATGCTGTTTTTGCTGCTGTTGGTTATTGCTGCTGCTGTTGGTTATTGCTGATGCTGCTGCTCTTATTCTGCTGCTGTTGGTTATTGCTGCTGCTGTTATTGCTGCTGTTGCTGTTGGTTATTGCTGCTGCTGTTATTGCTGCTGCTGCTGCTGTTGCTGTTGGTTATTGCTGCTGCTGTTATTGCTGCTGCTGTTCCTGCTGGTTATTGCTGCTGCTGCTCTTATTCTGCTGCTGCTGTTGTTATTGCTGCTGCTGCTGCTCTTATTCTGCTGCTGTTGCTTTTGGTTATTGCTGCTGCTGTTGCTGTTGGTTATTGCTGCTGCTGCTGCTGTTGTTATTGCTGCTGCTGCTGCTCTTATTCTGCTGCTGTTGCTGTTGGTTATTGCTGGTGCTGCTGTTGCTGTTGGTTATTGCTGCTGCTGTTGCTGTTGGTTATTGCTGCTGCTGCTCTTAATCTGCTGCTGTTGCTGTTGGTTATTGCTGGTGCTGCTGTTGCTGTTGGTTATTGCTGCTGCTGTTATTGCTGCTTCTGTTGCTGTTTATTATTGCTGCTGCTGTTGGTGTTGGTTATTGCTGCTGCTGTTATTGCTGCTGCTGTTGCTGTTGATTATTGCTGCTGCTGTTATTGCTGCTGCTGCTCTTAATCTGCTGCTGTTGCTGTTGGTTATTGCTGCTGCTGTTATTGCTGCTGGTGCTCTTATTTTGCTATTTTTGCTGTTATTTTTGCTGCTGCTGCAGAGCAAGTGCAGGACTTGTTACTGCCGATACATACATGACACGGTGCTGTGAGCAAGTATAACTGAACTGAACTGTAATTGAATTGAATTAATGAAGGGCGAGTCAGCAGCATGAGATCCTATTGCAGGCGTTATTAGAAAACAGAATGGTCGTAACAGGTAGGGTCAAACAGTGGCAAACAGGAATATCGGAGGTTAGCAGGTTCATGGTCAGTAAACAGGCGAGGGGTCGGTATAGGCGGCAGGCAAACAACAGTCCAGTAATCCAAAGCAGTGAGTCAAACAGGGTAGGCAGCAAACAGGCAGGAAACAGAACCAGGAAAACAAGACAAGGGAAATAACGCTCAGAACTGACAGGGAACCTAATCAAGACTTCGCGGTGAATGGATGCGTGAGCAGTGCTTATATGGTGTGGGTGATGAGTTACAGCTGGTGATGGTAATTAGTGACTGGGTGATGAGGTGCAGCTGGTGTGGTAATCAGTGACTGGGTACGGGGCTTATGGGAAATGTAGTCCGTGTGAATGAATGAGAGTGTGAGTGTGTAGTGTATAGTCCAAAGTGAAGTGCCCTCTAGAGGTTTTCCCGGGCACTTCAGCTGATGACCGTTACAATAACATGCTGCTGCTATACAATATAGCATATGTGAGTTACCTGTAGCACATCTATACAGGTGGAGCTGGGGAAGTTGAAGGGTTTCTGAAAGCACACTGCAACTTCTGCAGCAAATGCTGACCAAGTATGTGAAGGTTGAGTGGCGAGCTCATTGGCTACTGATACAGGAAGAACCAATCAGCTGTGTAAAGAAAATTATGTGATTGCAAGCAGACTGAGTTCAGGACCTATCAGCCTGTGCCATCTATAGTTTCATGACAGAACTTTGTATTCCAATCAACTGTGCTGTTACAATTCCAATCTCTTTCCTCCTGTATTGTTGATTTCCTGTGCCCAGTTCCTGTTTGCTTTTGTTTACATTGATTACTCTCACCTGTTCCTTGTTATCCTGTGTGTGTATTATGCCAGTGTTTAATGTCAGATCTCGGTGTTAAACAGTTCAGTCTCCGTGTGTTTTGTTTTGTTTTGCATTTTGATATTACTTTAGTAAAGCTCTACATTTTGATCCATTTTTGAGTTTGCTGCATTACATTTACACTATATCCCACATAATATATTATAGTCTTCTGAAGTCTTATGATAGCTTTGTGTGTGGAACAGATTATAATTTGCAAATATTGCCTTGGTAAAATCTTGCTTGACTGCTGTGAGCACCATTAACGTTTGTTGTATAATAAATAACAGCTTGGACATTCTGCAGTAAATAACTCCATAGAGAAATCGTCCTCAAATATCCCTTCAGCCTGTCCAACATTCCCGCTTCCTGCATGGTAATATGGTAAGTTGGTTAATAATATTTTACTTGAGGAAAACACCAGTAAATCACGGTGACCTTATTTTCCACAATGTGTATATTAGACCATAATATACACTGTTATAGATGTAATAATGATTAGACATGTTATTTAAACATTGGATCAAGTGTATATATTGATTTGACATTTTCCATAAACTATAGATGTTATTTAAGTTAAGTTTATACTGATGGTAATTTGTTTTACACAATAACATATTTCCCATACCATGGTTTTTAGGAGTGAACCGTATGCCAGCAACTTTCTTATTCAGAAGTTATTGGTCCACTTTAGACATTTTACTAACTATAAGACTAACTATAACTAACTCTCATTAGAGTATTGTTAGGTTAGGGTTCGGGTTAGTAGAATGTAGTTGCAAAGTGACTTATATAGTTAGTGGAATGTCTAATGTGGACTATCAAAATAAATACATTTTTAAATTTGTAACCCTTTTGGAAGTGTTACAACTCGTCTGACTTATTTGTTTAGTCATAAAGACCAAAAGTGCACATATAGCAGAAGAGAGATTTATTTTAGTGTCCTTTTTACGCATACATGCAACTAACCCTAAACTAAACACTAACCTTAAACACAAATATTACTCTCAAATGTGTGAATACACTGAAACACGAACAGCTTAAGATAAATTGTAACCGAAAAAGATCCAAATATGTGTCCTGACGGTATCCACAGCCACGTATTAACACACATCAAGCAATGGCCAAGTAAGCTTAAATGATCTGCCGTGAGAGACAGGTAGTGCATTAAAGGTTTCTCCGTCTCTCTTTTCTTCAGTATGAGTAGTGAATTATGAATGGCTCGGTCCCTCTCCCCGGGCAGCGAGCCCATCGTAATTGCATCCTGGACAGCTGGCGTGTGGTGGCTGTGTTTGGCTCCATCTGTGAGGGGACCGGGGACATGTGCGAGGACGCACCACACATGAGAATAGAAGAATATGAGAGGACACAAAGACACATTTAACATGCATACACAACGAAAAAACCCAGCAAGGTGTTTCAGACTGTAATGCATGCACATTAGAATCAAAGCTGTGGAGAATTTCATTAATGCACCTGTGCAAATGCATCATCTAGTGTTTTACCTGGTGGTCAAGACTGTGTGTGTGTGTGTGTGTGTTTGTTTGTGTATATGTGTGTGCGTGTGGCGCTTGGGCGTGCATATTTTCTTTGTACATGAGTGGTGATTAGCACAGCTCTGCCAATCACTGAAATTTACATTAAACCTGAAATTAATTTCATACTTTTTTCTCTCTTTAATTATGCCGACATCTGCTGTGAAGCTGAGCTGCGCACATGAATTTTAATAACTCTGTGAGTGTGTGTGTGTGTGTGTGTTTTCTCCAATTCCCTCTGAACTTTGGGGGAAAACGGCTTTGTTGGTGATGTTTTTACCCCTCCTAAAACACAAAGAACTGTTGGAGGAGAAAAGACGTGATGAGTTTGTGTCTCCTGCCTCGAATGCACTTTTATCATCAGAGCGTCTTAACTGAATACATTACTCATAAATACTCTTTGTTCATGACCAAACACACCAGAGGCATTTTATGTGCCATCTCAAGATAAACTCATATATAATGTGATTAAACTCAAAGCAATTTATAATATCAATTAAAATGTGATTTTAAAAAATATTAGCATTTTAAAAATGAACACACTATTGTTAAATAAAATGGTACATTTTGAATAAAATCAACATTAACTTATTTTATTTCAACTATAGACATTAGTCATTTTCGTTAAGTACTAAAATAGCTAAAACTAAAACCTTAAAATCTTTAATAAACCCAAGGGAACCAAAACTAAAGAGAGAAACAGGAAACAAGAACTAATGATAACGGAACAGAATGTCAAAATAAGAACGTGACACACAGACATTTTTGCTCAATATCATGCTTTATTAATAAAAGACTGTAATGCTAATGTTTCTACAAGTATAATTTTTTAAAATAGGGTTTACAGGGATGCCATTTTGACAAAATCATTCATGGAAAAGTGCATGGGTTGCTGTAAAACCTGGTGACACAACTTTTAAACATATTATTTGTTGATATGTGGATTCAAATTTTTACATTAAAATTTACTTAATATTTCTAGGTTTGTGTGCAGTGACTATAAAACATGTAAATATTACAATCAAATACTTTAATTAATAATAATGTATTAGATGAATTAAATGTGTATTTCAAATTTTACTTACGAAATTCTAGTTCTCATCGAATTTTGATTTTACTAAGTAAAGCTTATGATGGTTAATTTAATATATATTACTATACAAAAAAAGTTTTTCAGTGTACAGTACCGGTCAAAAGTTTGGTGAAACAAGTTTCTTCTGCTCATCAAGGCTGCATTTATTTGATTAAAAATACAGAAAAAACTGTAATATTGTGAAATATTATTTCAATTTAAAATAATGGTTTTCTATTTTCCAGCATCATTACTCCAGTCTTCAGTGTCACATGATCCTTCAGAAATCATTAATATGATGATTTATTATCAATGTTGGAAACAGTTTTGTGCTGCTTAATATTTTTATAACCTGTTTATGACCTTTTTTCAAGCTTCTTTGAATAAAATGTAAAAAATAATAATAATTTTTTTCTTAATTTAATAATAAATGTTTATTTTTTTGAAAGAAATTATTATTTTTATTCAGCAACGATGTGATAAATAGATTAAAAAGGGATTATATAGACTTATGTTTTGAATAAATGCTCTAAGTATATTGAAATAGATTTTTAAATTATAATCATATTTTAACAGTTTTTTCTGTATTTCTGATCAAATAAATGCAGCCTATAAGAGACTTCTTTTGACCTGCACTGTTTGTATATATACAATATATATATTGTGTATTACATGATATACCTTTTTTAATAGTAATGGGTTTTTTGTGTTTTGTTAAATTATATTGCATCAGGTCATTAACATGTTAATAAGGGACTCCATTTTGTATGATGACCCAGCAGATGTTCCAGTGAGGACCGGTTTGACCCGTCCCTCTGCTGAACAGAGCCTGAGCTGAAGAATCCCAGCCTGTTATTCAGTTGCTCCGCTGGGTGCTCAGTGTTCAGCAGAGCTTCATCTGTCTTCATATCCATGTCATCTCCTAACAAGTGTTTAAACAGGGCACCTGCCCGCTGCTTCAACAACGCCACCAGCAGACAGCCTCGACTCTCCGTGAGCCTGATTTCCCCTGCTGTGTGTGGGCCATTCATCACACACACACACACACACACACATGAATAACAGACAATACTTCCAGGACAACAGGTCAGCTGCTAGGTCACCCCACACTGTAGCTGTAATAAAGCCGTGTTATTTTATTAATGCTTATTATCCACATAACCTAGGGTCACACTGAGAATATATAGATATAACGCACATATTTACAGCATGAACACATGGGAAAATTGTGAGAGAACGACGTTTTTATGTAGAACCACTTTGATGCTGAAATGTTTTTTTTTAGGGCTGTCAAAGTTAATGTTTTTCATTTAAAAGATGAAATGTTTAAGTTGAACGGTACTGAATTTATATAACGCTGTTACATGTTACATGAAACTCAGGGTATATATTCTAAAAAATGCTGGGTTAAAAACAACCCAGGTTGGGTTGATAGTGGACAAACCCAGCAATTGGGTTGTTTTAACCCAGTAGTTGTGTTAAATGTTTGACCCAACCTGCTGGGTAGTTTTATTTAACTCAACTATTGTTTAAACATTACTGTATTGCTTGCTTAAAATGAACCCAGGGTATGTTGGAAATGAACATTTATTAACATGATTAATACATGAACATTTATTAATAAGATTAATAAATAATAATTAAACAATGAACATTTATTACATTGTTTATTAATACCTTTTGATTACTATTTTCCAACATATTTTGGGTTCATTTTAAGCCAGACATATGGTAATTTTTGGGTTAAATAAAACTACCCAACAGGTTGGGTCAAACATTTAACCCAACCACTGGGTCAAAACAACCCAATCACTGGGTGTGTCTATTTTCAACCCAACTTGGGTTGTTTTTAACTCAGCATGTTTTAGAGTGTAGGATCCAAATGCCGTTTTATTTAGACAAAAAAAAAAAAAAACACTGTAAACCCTAACGCTAAAAAAATAATTAATTGGTTTGAGTAGGACAAACTAAAACAAATTAGTTCAGTCAATTATGAGTCATTTTATGAGTTTTCTTTTTCTTTCAAGTTCACAGAACTGACATATTTTAAGTAAACTGAACTGTTTCATTGTTTCGAGTTTCATGAACTTATTTCTTTTAATTTAGACAAACTTAAATTTAACTGAAACTGAGCTGGGATTTCTATTTCCCAGCATGCTTTGGCACTCGAAAGAGACAGTAAATGCTCAAATTAAGTGTTATATAATGTTTTTTGTGCAAGATTAATGTTAAGTGAGGGATTTACGTTTTATTATGCTTTTCAGTGTCGCATTATCCAGCTCAATTCAGTTAAAATTTCAGATCAATAATATTACTGAATATGAATTGTCTTTTAAAGATTGTAAATGTACGCGTTGACCCGCACTTCACATAGAAGATCCATATGAATCCTGAAGTGGGATAAGGTGACAGTGCCGCACCGGTGATGTGCGTGGATGTGACGACCCGCTCTGACAGCTCCATCACCTTCCAGTCACACAAAAGATCTATTGATTAGCATGCTGAGAGATGAACGATCCTTTATCTTTAACTCTCTCTGTCTGTCACCGTCAGCCCAGGTATTAATGAGGAGACTCGGGCTGTAGAGCTACTGAGTCTCGGCACACTTCATCAATCTCTCTTATTCACTCGCACCAGAACAATGAGACCCTGCAGACTGACTGTCTGGACAAACACCATCAACAGTTGACAAATCCTGCTTCCCTGCCTGCAGTAGCATGTGAAGATGGAGACACTGTGGAGAAGATTAGATGACTTCTTCAGCTTTTTTTGACAAAAATATATTGGTTCTGCTTTAAGGTATTAAAATGCGTTTCTGTAAATTAGGTTGGTGTGAAATGAGTCACTTTGGTTTTCCGTGGCATTGCAGAACACACTCTAAAATGTCCAAATACTCAAATCAATTAAAATACAAAATAAACTGCCTTATTTTTTTAGTTATTTTTTCCTTTCATTCATACAGCCATTATTCTTGTATTATTGTCCTATAAGACAACTGAGTCATTTAATCCTCAGGGTGTCAGCATGAACTACAAGCAATCAAACCCACCGCAGCTCTCCATGTGTTACACACACACTCTCTCTCCGCACGTTACACACTCTCACTCTCTCTTTCCACGTTACACACTCTCACTCTCTCTCCGCACGTTACACTCTCTCACTCTCTCTCCACGTTACACACTCTCACTCTCTCTTTCCACGTTACACACTCTCACTCTCTCTCCACGTTACACACTCATTCTCTCTCTCCACGTTACACACTCACTCTCTTTCCACGTTACACAGACTCACTCTCTCTCTCTCCACGTTACACACTCATTAACTCTCTCCACATGTTACACACACTCACTCTCTCCACGTTACACACTCTCACTCTCTCTCTATGTTACACACACTCACTCTCTCTTCACGTTACACACTCATTCTCTCTCTCCACATGTTACACACTCACTCTCTCTCTATGTTACATACACTCACTCTCTCTCCACGTTACACACACTCACTCTCTCTCCACGTTACACACTCTCACTCTCTCTCCACGTTACACACTCTCACTCTCTCTATGTTACATACACTCACTCTCTCTCCACGTTACACACACTCACTCTCTCTCCACGTTACACACACTGACTCTCTCCACGTTACACACACTCACTCTCTCTCTTTGTTACATACACTCACTCTCTCTCCACGTTACACACTCTCACTCTCTCTCCACGTTACACACTCTCACTCTCTCTCCACGTTACACACACTCACTCTCTCCACGTTACACACTCTCACTCTCTCTATGTTACATACACTCACTCTCTCTCCACGTTACACACTCTCACTCTCTCTCCACGTTACACACACTCACTCTCTCCACGTTACACACTCTCTCTCTCTATGTTACATACACTCACTCTCTCTCCACGTTACACACACTCACTCTCTCTCCATGTTACACACACTGACTCTCTCTCTTCACGTTACACTCTCACTCTCTCTGCATGTTACACACACTCACTCTCTCTCTCCACGTTACACACCCTCGCACTCTCTCCACATTACACACACTCGCTCTCACTCTCCACATTACACACACACTCGCTCTCACTCTCCACATTACACACACACTCGCTCTCACTCTCCACATTACATGCCCTCATGCTCTCTCCAGATGTTACACACACTAATTCTCTTTCCATGTTACACACTCATTCTCTCTCCACATTACACACTCGCTCTTTCTCGCTCTTGCTCTCCTTCCACCTGTTACACACACTCGATCTCTCTCCACGTTACACACGCTCCCTCTCGCTCACCGTCCACATACTCACTCTTGCTCATACAGTCCACCCAGCAGGCTCTTGAAGGGGCAGTTGCATTAAACCCTGTTTAGAGGGCAATTTGACCTTTTCCATCGTCCCAGCGGTCTGTCACAGACACACATACACACACTCAAGGGGGACGGTGTCAACGGCACATCAGCCTTGATTGCTAGGGTCTCGACCCACCCATCCTCTTTCATCTATCAGCAAAACATCGTGTTTCTCTCCTTTTCTCTTGCATTGAATTCAGTATCAAATTCTATTCTATCTAAAACCCATTCGGTCCATTATATTATATGATATACTTACTTTCCTTTTGCACCGTTGTCAAGTGTGTAAAAATGATTTAAGGGCACTATCATCATGTCATGAGTCTAGACTTGGACAAATCAGAAAGAAACTGGGACATGGAAGTTCTTGAATGGAATGGGGGGATCCACATGTACAGTAAACTCAATAAATCTGAGAAATAAACCCCTACAATTTATTACTAATAAACTCAGTGCAGTCTCTATGCCTTCTGTTCTTGACAGAAGCGCTGTCTGCACCCTGCGTGTGTGTGTGTGTGTGTGTTTGTGATGAATAATGTATGAGTGTTCATTAAGATGAGTGAGTGTGTGTGTGTGCGTGTGTGTGTGTGTGTGTGCCCCTCCCGTTTGCTATGCAGCGTCTCCTGCCTTGTGACTGCCATCTGGATCCATGCCATGACTGCCACCATTTAGAGAGAGAGAGAGAGCGCATGAGGTATCTGAAAGCATCTTAAACATAGAATAAATGTAAATTCATACATTTGAAAGATTCAACTCCAGCTATTGGCTTGCAATTACAATAAAAGGAAAACATTTCAAATTTGGCAGATACTTTTATCCAATGCAACCTACAGTGCTTTCGAAGTGTGTTTGTTTTTCAGTTCACATGTAGGAAATCAACCAATGACCTTGGCATATATAGTGCCATAGGTCAAGTATTGCTTAATAATCAAGCTATTTCACCTTTGACCCCATTGAAATGTCAAGAATGATCAAAAGCGTATTTGTATAGCATTTCAGGACTTGTCTTTTTATTCTATTTCTTTTTCCATCCTCGACAGCCATAAGTGATTTGCCTTCTGTTCTGTCCCACAGTGTCACTGGTGTCTCTGTTTGTGAGTGTCTGACCGTAGGTGACCCGTAAGTGCCAAACCCACAGCGAGTGTAAAAGCAGAGGGTGGCACTGCCATAAACCGCATCTCTATCCCATCACACGCTGTTTCAGCCTCATAAACCAACAAAGTGTCCTATCGCACAAATCCAATGCTACTAGAAAGAGTATATGCATATATATGTGTGTGTGTGACTCTCTCTGTGACCGCGGTCACCAGACATTACATCACTGGCCCCAGAAGACTTAATAGCATGTGTATTAAAAGTAGGTTGTGAATATTTGCTGTTTTTTCCTGGCACGTGGCATTTAAAGAGACGTTTTTCGGTTTTGTCAGCAGTTTTCCTCTGGGATCCCTGCCTCTGGGTTTCCACAAAAGGGTTTCTGCATCCTTTCAGACATTCTGCAGCATGTGTGCATAAGGATTGATGGGATATGATTGTGCCACTTTGTACTTGGTTAAACTG
Source organism: Zacco platypus (assembly GCA_038088235.1). NCBI lineage: Eukaryota > Metazoa > Chordata > Actinopteri > Cypriniformes > Xenocyprididae > Zacco > Zacco platypus. The sequence continues at coordinate 1,476,880 of CM076085.1, read as the reverse complement.
ACAGCGCAGTGAATGTTCAGTCTTGCTCAGTATCAGTTGCACATATCTCAGGAAGACTCACATAAACCATACTCACACATTCACACTGCCAGCCAATGACAAGAGAACTATACTGCGGGAAAGACTTAACACACAAGGCATGAAAGTAATAGTTTACATAATAAATAAATAAAAATGTTGTCAGCAACTGTTTTGAGATTTGAGAGAGTTGTTGTGTGGCTTCAAACGACTTAAAATATAGCACATGGATATGAATTATTCTTGTGGTGTGTGTGTGTGTGTGTGTGTGGGTATTCCCTACGTTATGGGGACCAAATGTCCCCATGAGGAAACAAGCTTATAAATCATACAGAATTATCTTTTTTGAAAATGTAAAATAGCAGAACATTTTGTGTGATGGGTAGGTTTAGGGGTAGGGGTAGTGTAGGGGGACAGAATGTACAGTTTGTACAGTAGAAAAACCATTACGCCTATGGAATGTCCCCATAAAACATGAAAACACAACATGTGTGTGTGCTTGTTTTCATGACTTATGAGGACACACATTTGTGTAATGACATGGGTATTACACTGGTATTACGATGTAAACACACAAACCATTTCGTCTATGGAATGTCCCCATAAAACATGAAAACACACCTGTGTGTGTGTGTGTGTGTGTGTGTGTTTAGAGATCTGTACATTATGCTGTCCCTTGTGAAAGAGTAGTACAAAAATACTTTAGCACACTTTTAAAAAAAGTCTTCCCTTTTGCCAAATAGGTATGTAAACTTCAACACCCATAATGCACTGGGCATTTTTCCATCCAAAGCCACTCCCACACCAGTCTGGACAGTCAAATACTATCTTGCTTTAGTAGGAAGTACTTCTTAGCAAACTTATAGTCATAATGGTGTTGGCTTGTATTGTTCCAGGGTGCAGAGAATATGGAGAGAACGCCGCGACAGAAAAACCTCAAGAAAACCAAATCAACATTTCAAACTGTAAGCGGCGAACTCAGTGTTTTAGGCCAAATAGAGGGAAATCATCTAAAGAAACTGCAGTTCCAGCCACAGCAAATGCCATCGCGTCCACGTAAGAAAGCTGTTACCATAGAACATAATACTGTTTAAAGATAAAGTACGGTACAATTTACAATTTACATAAACCTACTCTTACTATAATTGTTTTTTTTTAATAACTCTCAGTCGATCCGACTGTCTGTGGGCAAATAAATGTGAGTAAACAGCTACTGACATTGTAACAATACAAAGTGGGTCGAAAATCAGTGAAGTTGTGTTATAAATGTGAACTGAATGCAATTTAATGACACGTTCACTCAAATGAACATGTATTATAGTTTAAATTTATATTGAATGCAATTAGGTGCTGTGTTGAGCTATGTGTATTGAGAAACTATGGTGGCCAACACAGGACAAATATGTCATCTGAGACAGCAAAGAGTAGCCACTCAAGCAAACGCGCTCTGTAGAGCAGTTTGTCCATTTAGGGCTACTGTAGAAACATTGCGGCGCAAAATGACGACTTAACTGTGACCTGCGGCGTATGTAGATAGAAATGACTCATTCTGAGGTAATATAAACATAATCATAATGTAACGTCTTTATACACCACTGAAAATACAGTTATGTGTTTTATATTGCATTTCTGTCAGTAGATCCTCCTAAAATTTACACATTGCACCTTTTAAGTACATTTTTATATTGTTTTATTGTCTTTGAAATATGGTTAAATGTACTGAAATTATGGCCAACTAAAATATAGGTTACTTTAATGTCAATTTGATTAAATATTGTGTTAAAATTATTAAGATTTTAACTATAGATTAACTTTAAATTAAATACTGAATAAAACACAATTAAAATTATAATCAAGTACTTTAAATTTGCGTTAGTATGTTAGTCGAGACATCAAAATAAATGTAAATCTTTTAAGTCTAGCTTTTAATTCACATGCACTTCGCACTTTTTGCACAATGCAATTTATAAAATAAAATACATTTTTTACCAATTTGGAGAGCAACAATTTCTTGTAGTTAATGTATTTTAAAAGAACTTTTTTAAAGTGTACATTAAGTGTGTTAAAAGAAAGTGTATTTCTTTGAGGGTCTTTTATTTCATTAATATTATATTATCTGGATGTAATGTTTCTTAAAAATGCCCTTTTAGGATTTGAAGAAATAAAATTAAACACTTCATTTCCACAAGGGTTCATATGGAAAATTTTGTAATGATATTAGTTAGCAAACAGTACACATTTCAGAATGAGATATTCCTTTGAATGCTTGTAAGTTGTGTTGTGTTGCTGTCGTCCGCTCTGATCGAGTGCACAGCGGGTTGAGTCTGTGATAATGTTGTGTTCACTGACCAAGTGAACCCAGAAAATGGATAAATGTTCAGTCCTTGTCAGTGCACACTTACCTACAGCCTCACACAGACCAGCTACACGACCTCGCTGAGGAGAGAGAGGACATGCCGTGTTTACTGTAGGATGTCTGAATAACGTGTCCTCAGTTACAGCTTTATTTCCCCTGATTCCCCTTCATACTGAGAGCTGCAGCCCCGCTCAATATCACTGCATACACTCATTCTCTAATAGTTCTGGAGGGATTGTGTGTGTGTGCGTGTGTAGGTGTGTGTGTAGGTGAGTGTGTGTTTGTATGTGCGTGCATTTTTGTGATTTATGAGGACACAAATGTGTGTAATGTCATGGGTATGACACTGGTGTTATGACGTAAACATGTTTTATGAGGACATTTCATGTGTCCTCATATTTCAAATAGCTTTAAAAACATACTAAACAATGTTTTATTAAAAATGCAGAATGTTTTCTGTGATGGGTAGGTTTAGGGGTAGGGGTAATGTAGGGGGACAGAATATACAGTTTGTGCAGTAGAAAAACCATTACGCCTATGGAATGTCCCCATAAAACATGAAAACACAACATGTGTGTGTGTGAGTTTGTGTGTGTGTGAGTGAGTGAGTGTGTGTGTGTGCGCGCGCATTTTTGTGATTTATGAGGACACAAATGTGTGTAATGTCATGGGTATGACACTGGTGTTATGACGTAAACATGTTTTATGAGGACATTTCATGCGTCCTCATATTTCAAATGGCTTTAAAAACATACTAAACAATGTTTTATTAAAAATGCAGAATGTTTTCTGTGAATGGTAGGTTTAGGGGTAGGGGTAGTGTAGGGGGACAGAATATACAGTTTGTACAGTAGAAAAACCATTACGCCTATGGAATGTCCCCATAAAACATGAAAACACAATGTGTGTATGTGTGTGTGCGAGTGAATGAGTGCGTGTGTGTGTGTATGTGTGTGTGCAGTGCAGAAAAGCAGGGATGTATGATTGGATATGTTACTGTAGACGATGAACTGAATTTAACATGCATATATTAAGGTTGTGTGACATAATTAAACACTGTGATTAAACTGAAGAGCATACGATCATATAAAGATAAAGAAGCATGCAGTATGCAGTGTATACAGTGGGTGAATACTGTACTCTCTCCTCTCTCAGCATGCCTCTTCTCTATAAACCAACACAGAGCTGTATTACTTTCCATATGAATATGCAGCATGTGTCTGTGTGAATGGGTCAGACCTCCTGGCCGCGAGCCAGTGTGGGACAGTAGGTGTCCCTGTGCCAGCTGGCAGGCCTCTCCGCCCATCTGTGGAGGAGCAGTGATGTCAGCTAGCGCCCCGCTCAGCCCGGACCAGATTTACAAGGGGAACCTCCAGCTGGACCAGACAGATCTTAACATGACGGTCAGCATTTCTATCAGCTGCACTGGGTTAATGTGTTACAACGCGTTACGTAATCAGATTACTTTTTTGAAGTGAAAAATAAAGTTACTTTTGGAGCATGAAACTTAATAAAAATTACACCCCTCCAATTATTTTTCTGAGGTGTAAAGGCTGTGAAATAATCAAATCAAAGTAGGCGGGGTTTATGTTCACAGAGGCTGCTGAGCGCGACGCTTCAGTTGACGAAAGTTCAGTTAGCGAAACTAATGTCAATAAGAAATTCATTGCACAGCCTCATTGATTATAACGGGAGTTTTCGCAAGGGTGCAGCTTTATGTACCTCTTGCTGTGATTGACAGCTTCAGGGATTATAAAGGCAGCGTTCTTTTCCCGCTGTCTTTTTATTATATATATACATATAATGTTTCACGCTGCATACTAAACATTGCAAAGTTTCTGGATTGTGAACTTTATTTTAATGCACTATCGAATCCAATTGACAGTGATAAACATAGTAAAGTATGGAACAAACAGTCTTGGAGTGTAGATGCAAATTAATAATCCTGCCATTTTTCTGTGTAATGTGGTACTTTGTTGCTCACTTTTCAAATCAGTCCATCAGTGACTTTTTACCTTTAAAGGCACAATATGTATTTTTTTCACCGCTAGGGGGCGCTAAACTCTTCAAAACAATAACAAAGGCGTAGATCAATGATGCAGTGAATGAATGGAACATGGAACTTCTCGTCATGCCGATGGATCTAATAATGTTTATGGGGAAATAATGTTTATGGATGAGTGAATACATGTTTACTGTGGCATGAAGAGGGGCGTGACCGAGAATCACGGGCGCGATTGTTAATGAGAGACAGATATCAGTGACACACACGAGTCCCGGAGATAACAGAGGACATTTCATTCTATCAAACTACTCACAAGTGCTGAAATACTACTCATACAGGTCAGTTTATTTGACGAATTTAAACTGTGAGGTAACGCAGCGCTGTTTCACTTGCTCTAACGTCACACTATCACACTAAACTGAGTTTGAATGTGTTGAAAGTTGTGATGTTTAGTATTAGTTTGTTGTCTGTATGAGACGTAACAGTAATCTAGATCAACATTAGATTATCACACTGATGATATTCGAACACTTCGTCGTGTTGAGCTATATAACATTGATTAGTCTTATGTATCCTAACGTGCATTTTAAACAAGAAATGTTATTATTTTGGGTCAGTACAGTTGCTTTAGAGCGTTAAAATATGCGGGTCAAATTGACCCGGCGAACGTAACAGTGATTTTGTTTGTATATGTCAAAAAACGTGTCTAATAACGTGCGAGAGCGCCGTCGAAGTCAAGTCGAAGTTTGTCGCAAAGCTCGGAAACGCCACGCCGATATTGATCCTTGTTTAATTTCTCCTTTTGTCTCAAAGTTTGCTTGCCGTGGTCCATAATGTTTGAACGAAACAACAGCGTCCACGTCTGTTGCCATGGTTACTATGTAGTACAAGCGGATGACGCAGATATTAACAAGCGACACTATGACACTATTTAAAATGTGAATTTCTCTAAACTTACAAATTCTCGGAAACATTTAGGATAATGTAAAGACACACGTAACACTGCGCAAGTGGTTTTTGGATATTTTAATATAATATATATATATATATATATTTGGATATTCTTACATATTGTGCCTTTAATTTGTTTCACGAGCCGATCACTTTTAAATTTCCCACACAAATATGACGAGTTAATTTTACAGTTTACTTCGGATCATTGTGAGCACTGGGTTTGCGGTTCTCATGGGGAGGGTGTTTTGTGCCGTGTGTGTTTCTGACCCGGGAATAACCCTGATACGGCACAGAAACCGTTCATCAGTTACACACTCCAAGAAGCTTTAAACAAGTTCACCGGCTCTCGAGAGTCCTCGCAGCGCCGCTGGACAAAGACATGAAACCGCCTCCAGATCATTAAGCATTAACAGCCTGTTCGGTTATAGTACTTGTGTGATTTCGGTGTATCCCACAATAGCCATTTTTCAGCCCGTTTTGCCATATGTTCCTGACCAGGCCGCACACATATAACATTTTTAGCGTCTACATACGCGCAAAGTAACGTTCTGTGCGTGTCTGTATGTGCATCTGCCCTCGTGATGCGACGGGATGTGTATGTGGGATGTGTTTGTGTGTGTGGCTGAGGTGTTTACCGCTCTTTAAAAGCAGCAGTGGGCGCAGGCAGATTAATAAACAGAAGGTAATGGCAGAAGGAGTCTATATTTATTTTTTATCTTAAATGGTGCTTGTTTGTCAGGCTGGCTGAATATTGAGTGTGAAATTGCGATCAGGGGCGACACATGCCAGTGCTCAGGCTTATCTCTGAGCTGCAGGCGGACGCAGCTGCCTTATCGCCCCTCCGCAGGAACGCCACCTCTCTCGGTCGCTCTCCAAACCGCCACATTCCCTTTGTATCAGCCTGAAGAAGCCTGTTTACCTTTCAGTGGCTTGATATTCCTATTAGAGCTGCTCCTATTTACTCGTTTCCTTTATGCCGTGTGCAGTCTCTCATCTTTTTCCTCTTTCTTTTTTTCGTCCTCGCTCACTCCTTCTTGTTCTTCCCCCCTTCGACCTCCTAACACACCACTGGGTGGCTTGTTTGGTTTCGTCTCTCTGAAGGGACCCCGGTCCAGCCTTTCATATTCCTCCCGTCTGTCCGTCTGTCTCTCTTTGATGGCTGAACACACGTTCGGGAACGAAGCTTCGTGTCAGCCTTTGATAATATTCAAGCAAACCAAAACTGACATCGTCTGTCATTGTTCGACATTGTTGCTTCTTGTCAAACTGTCAAGTTTAGACACTGTGGGTTTGGTTTCAGTAAATGCACGGATTGCTCGCCGATCCGTATTCGGGTCTTTAGCGGCCTAACACTGCCGAAATACTATAAAACCCTCCTAATAACGATTACAAAAGAGTGAATATTTTGCTACATTTTAGACCTTGGAAGGGTTAAATTTGAGCAGATGTTTTTTACAATCATCAGTGTCCTCGTCAGAGCTCATTTGCCCCGTACATCTGGCTCATATTCAGCATCTTCAAAATCTATATTTTGATCGCTGACAGCTTCTTCGCCAGACACACCAGCAGTAATATTTTGATCATTATAACACTTACTCTGCAGTAAATCGCTGAGTTTTGCTGATGATACTTGTTTGTTTTGTTTAATGCCTGCAGTAATTATGAGTAAAACATGAAGTCATCGTTGTGTGTCAGACATCGCCACCTTGAGGTGAATTGCACTTATTGAGTCATTACAGATTCAATTGATCCTTCGCAAACAGTTTGATTGACAGGCGATCTGACCAATCATAACCCTGAATCCACCATTTTGTCCGTCAAAGCGGTCAGGGGAGTTAGTAGATTAACGTTGGTGAACTTGAATCACGTCTTGAAACAACATTCCTTCTGATGTTCATTCATGTTTATTTGATGCTATAAATGAACTAGTATGAAGAGATGATCGCTTCACGAGGAGCTACAGCGATCTGAGTGGTTCAACCTTGATATTATAAAGCGACGAGAATACTTTTTGTGCGCCAAAAAAACAAATCTAGTGATGGACGATTTCAAAACACTGAAGCTTTACGAATCTTTTGATTCGAATCAGTGGTTCGGTTCACGTATCAAACTGACAAAGTCACGTGAACTATTGAAATTTTGAATCAAAATGAAATGTTTAACCGGAAGGAATAAATTGTTAATAAATTGTATGATAACATTCTGGACTGAAGAATATATTCTGGATATTAAACTTAAAAAAAGAAAATAAAATAAAAATAAATACTCTAATTTGTTAGAGCCAAATGTGTTATTATTATAAAAAATATATTTATTTTTTTATTTATTTTATATATTTTGATATGATATTTAATCAAAAATATTTATTTTCCCAAATAAACACAAAAGTATGTAAACAAAGTAGAAAGATTATTTATTATAAAGACCGTACCATACTTAATCAATATATTTAGACATGTTAATTAATGTTTTAAGTATTTATCATCTTGCGTGCGTATCGAATACAGTTTAATGTGTGGATTTAATATGAATTTGGTTGTCACGACCCGTAGAATATTATAAAAATCACCTTCTGCTTATGATAGGATGATAAATAAAATTTCAAAAGTAAAATGTCCAGACTTAATGCAAGATTTTGAGGGTAAAATGTGCTTAATGATCATAATAATTTCACCAAAAAAATTACAAATATATATATATATTTTTTTAGCTCAAATGTGACTCATGCATGTAATTTTTACATTTTATTTTTTACGAATGCAAAAAACAAGTGTTTTCTGCTCACAAAGCACGTTGTGATCAAACTGCATTGCAGATGGGCTGAGCTGGTCAAAATTAATGACCTAAAACTAACCATGAGACCAACCGCCAGTTCAATTGATTAAAATTCAAAAGTCCTAATTCAGAGGCAAGAAAAAAAAAAAGATGCTATCAGGGGGATGCAGGAATATGAAAGTCAGTCGAATCTAAAGGCGGGAATGTGTGATGTTTTGGGGGGAACAGGGACTCTGGATGTCTGAGGGGCTCAGGAGGGCTTTTCTTTTAACATGTGTGTATCTGAGCTCTCTGGAGATTGAATAGGACACACACCGCCCCAGGACCAGCAACACAAACCCCGCTTTTACAGTCTCTCTGTGGCCGCGGATCACAGATTTCTGCAGGCCTTTGTACAAACAGAGAGAGAGAGAGAAGAACAATGCAGAGGTTATAGAGGGAGAGAACTCGTGCGGCGATGAAAAGGAACGATTCCACCGGAAATTCTACATAAAGACCGTTATGGATCACACTTAATAAAACACACATCAGCACATTAATTGCGTTTGGTGTTCTGCAGTTTACAGTTCGACTCAAAAATGTTCTGTTATCGTTTCCTCACGCTCAAGTCATTCCATCTTTCTTCTGTGGAACGCAAAAGAAGAGATTTTGAAGAATGTTGGCGACTCATCAGTTTCAGTTCCCATTGATTTCCATTTTATGGACGAAAAGTACAATGGAAGTCATTGGGAAACGAAACTGTTCATGACAGAATTTTTGAGTGGACTAATAAACTAAGCTAATAAACTATAAGACTTGAAGAATTAATCATAATTATTATTATTACTGAGTTTCATTGTAGTATTATTGCCGCCATTTTCTTTAAAAGTGGTTCAACATTAATATTATAAAGTGACGAGAATACTTTTTGTGCACCAAAAAAAACAAAATAACGACTTTTCAACAATATCTAGTGATGGACGATTTCAAAACACTGAAGCTTTACGAATCTTTTGATTCGAATCAGTGGTTCGGATCACGTATCAAACTGACAAAGTCACGTGAACTATTGAAATTTCAAATCATTTATGACGTAACGAAGCCTCGTTTACTGAAATCACGTGACTTTGGCGCTCCGAACCACTGATTCGAATCAAAAGACACGATGTATGTGTTTAAGCGTTAAATGAAATGAAAACGAAATGTTTAACCGAAAGGAATAAATTGTATGATAACATTCTGGACTGAAAAATATATTCTGGATATTAAACTTAAAAAAAATAATAAAATAAAAATAAATACTCTAATTTGTTAGAGCCAAATGTGTTATTATTATAAAAAAATATATTTATTTTTTTATTTATTTTATATATTTTGATATGATATTTAATCAAAAATATTTATTTTCCCAAATAAACACAAAAGTATGTAAACAAAGTAGAAAGATTCTTCTTTAAAAACAAAGCCATCTAAGAAAAGATACGGAAGATCTTTTTTAGGGATTAGATTAGGGCCAAACAAAAGTCATTATGATGCAAGATTAAACTTGTTATATTTCAAGGAAAAAAGTCGAAATAATGTGTTGAGAATAAACTTATTCAATTCTGAGAATAATGTCATTGTGTTTTGAGAAAACAAATTTATTTTGAAGAAAAAAAGTTCAAATAAATTGTCGAGAATAAACTCGTTAACCCTTGTGTTGTTGAGGGTCAATTTGACCCGTTTCGATTTTCTAGTTGTTGGAAATACTGTTTTTTTCGTGATATTTTGTGACTTTTTCTCATTTATCATCATGCAAAGTTTCAACATGCTGTTTTTTTTTGACATATACAAACAAAATCACTGTTACGTTCGCCGGGTCAATTTGACCCGCTTATTTTAACGCTCTAAAGTAACTGTACTGACCCAAAATAGCAACATTTCTTGTTTAAAATGTTTTTTTACTACCTTATGAAGCTAAAAATGAGGTTTTCCACACTTATTTCAACACAGAAACATGTTTTAACCAGCAGCATGTGTGTGAAGTTCAGATCCAGAAAGATCTTGACTTTATGAAATGAGTTCACAAAACAGACAATTTAGGAAAAGTACATATTTTCATTATTCAGCTACATTTAATTGTTCAGTGATGATGTTATAAGAAAAAAAAAGTATTTATTGTATTTAAAAATGTACAAAAACAAAACAAATGGTTTTTCATTAAATCATATCATGTTTTGGTAATATTTGACAAATGTTGATATTAAAAGTTTACAGTTTGTACCTGAATCTTCTTTTCATAATCCAATCAGGGTGAATTGGACCCGCTCTTTAACGAGTGTACGCAGAAATCGACCAGCACTGAAGGGTTAAATGAGGATTCACTAAAAGGGATTTTTTTTTTGCAGTGAAGAACCGTTCTTCAAAGATCCAGAAGAACATTATAGTCATCTAAAGAATTATTCCACCTTTTTTACACTATAAAGAACCTTTTGTGCAAAGCAAAGCTGCTGTGAATGTCGAACGCCAATAAAGAACCTTTATTTTTAAGCGAATATTGATGCTCTTGATCCGTCAATATGGAGGGTGTTGATGCTCGAGATTGATCTGTGCGTTAAAGTGGCAACTAAACTGACCTCAGATCGCAGCAGTCGTGTATGGATTTGTGTGTTGAGACAGTGATGGCATGTCAGTGGAGAGCGAGCGCGCTGCCCTATCTGAGTGTGAAGGGTACTCAGATTCCTCTGGCACTGGGCCTGGTTGGCTGCGGTCTGACTGGCTGTTGTTTTTATCAGGCTTCTTCACACCAGGCTTGACTCGGGGCACACAGCCCATGGATATGTGAAACAAACACAGCCTTTTCTTAGCAACGCTGAGCGGCGTGGCTGGAAGGAGCCTGATAACCAAACAGCCAGAAGAGGAGCTGTGTTGGATCCCACAGGCCTCACAGACGGGCCCGCGGGGCAGGAGGACATGTCTACGCACTCTCGAAACGTGCTTTTGTAGAGAAGCTGGGGTTGTGTGATGCTATTTTGTTTATTGGGTGTAGTAGACAGTGTTGGGGAGTAACGAAATACTAGTAACTTAGTTTCGTATTTAAAATACAAAATTTGAGTCACTGTATTTCATTACAGTTTCATTTTAAATGGGTGGTAATCAGATTACAGTTACATCTGAAAAGTGTTTTAGATTACCAAAGTGATTACTTTGAGTTTTAATGTCATTTAAACAGCGATTGGTGATTCTCTGACTCTGACCGTCTGAAAAAGAGGAGTTAAGTTTCATGTTTTCCACTGTTTTCATGTTTTGTGAGTCATTTTATAATTCACTCGTCACTGCAACTTTTTCTCACAGTTTTTTTTTTTCCCTCACAGTTCTGACTTCTTTTTCTCAGAATTGCAAGATTTAAACTCACAATTGCAAGTTATAAAGTCAGAATTGGGAGATATAAACTTGCAATACTGACTTTTTTCTTGCAATTGTGACTCATAATTCTGACTTTTCTCAATATTGTGAGTTTATATCTCATAATTTTGACTTTTCTCAATATTGTGAGTTTATATCTCATAATTCTGACTTTTCTCAATATTGTGAGTTTATATCTCATAATTTTGACTTTTCTCAATATTGTGAGTTTATATCTCAGAATTCTGACTTTATAACTCACAATTGCAACTTTATATCACGCAATTCTGAGGGAAAAAGTCAGAATTGTGAGATAAAAACTCACAATGACCTTTTTTGTGTTTGTTCCACACTTATTAGTATTCCAAAGTACTCTAAAGTATTTAGATTAAGTTACTAAACTTGAGTAATGTAACGAAATACGTTACAAATTACTTTTTAAAGTAAATGTATTTTGTAATCTGTAGTGAAATACATTTCAAAAGTAACCCACCCAGCCCTGGTAGTAAGTTTTTAAAAAAAAAAATCAGGATTTTAACTCTTTAATTGCCAAATTCATAAATGATGTCACTGATTTGGGAAAAAAACGTGTCAAAGATTAGAAACAACATTGGCTTTGATGCGTTGTTAGTTTTTGTGCAGCATCAGATTTTAACGTTTTAAAGAGTTAAAATCATGATTTTTTTTTTTAAATTTAGTAGTTTTGATCAGGACTGAGGTTGATTAATAGATTTAAGCAAAAAAATTTGAAAAAAATATTTATCTGATACATTTTTAAAGCAGTTAAAATCGTGGCTGTTTTCAGACACGAACATAACGAAAGGGTCGTGAACTTGAACAATGCACAAGGGTTAATAAAGCACTGATTTATCATATTTTGATCAGTGAACTTTGTGTGGTTTTAAAAACTATAATTTAAAAACATTCACACGGTTTTTCTGGAGCTGCTGTGTCCATCTGTTCCTAGTCACTTTTTCACCACCTGACAAGAATAATTCAGTAATTCAGTCATAAATTAACTTTTGTAATGATATAAAGGTTAGTTTCTGCTCCTGAACTCTTTCCTCTCAGGGTCTTGTTAGATGATGGCCTCTTTGCCATGTTAATAATCGCTGTTGAACATTTCTATTTTATTCTATCCTATATAAACACCTACAACAGAATGCGAAAGTCCACTCGCAAATCAATTTTCATAAAATACCTTCATTTTCTGTTTCAGTATTGATTCTAGTTATGAGATTGGATGCAAAGTCAAGCTAATTGAGGAACGTAATTGATTTTATTTCACCCACGGGCCGGAAAGAACCAGTTTAGGAAAACAAGATCGAACCAGAAAAGTCTCCCTGACCTGAAAACCTTTTAATGAGGCAATAAAAAAAAAAGAGATGCACCGACTCCATGAACATCATCCTGCTGAGCTTAAAAGAACTGACAATTAATTAATCATGAGACCAATCATCGGCATCAGCGCATGTGAGAATATTTAAACATCTAGCAATTATTACAGTACTGTTTTAAAATTCAAGAAATGAATGTTGGTGCATAAATATAATTCAGTCACAGTTGTGCATAAAACAGCTATTTTACAACAGCTGTGAATGCAACTATCAGTTTATAAAGCTATTTCAATATAAGTAATTCAACTTTATTTAATATAATACATTAAGTTTCATATAATGTATGATATATATATATATATACAGGGTTGGGGAGTAACGAAATACAAGTAACTTAGTAACGTATTTAAAATACAAAATTTGAGTCACTGTATTTCATTACAGTTACATTTTAAATGGGTGGTAATCAGATTACAGTTACATCTGAAAAGTGTTTTAGATTACCAAAGTGATTACTTTGAGTTTTAATGTCATTTAAACATTAATGTAAACATTACTGGATGATACACGACTGTTTTCATGTTTTGCGACAGTTGTTTGAGTCCCTTGTAATTGTAAAAATTGTTAATTGCAACTTTTTATCTCACAATTCAACTTTTTTCCTGGCAATTGCGAGTTTGAATCTCACAATTCTGAATTTTGTTTCAAAAATCCAAGATTTAAACTCACAACTGCGTTTTATAAAATCAGAATTGGGAGATATAAATTCTTAATTGCAAGTTATAAAGTCAGAATTACATGATAAAAACTTGCAATACTGATTTTTTTTCTTGCAATTGCGAGTTTATATCTCAACTTCTTTGCTTGCAATTCTGACTTTTCTCAATATTGCAAGTTTATATCTCATAATTTTGATTTTATAACTTTATGACAATTGCAACTTTATATCATGCAATTCTGAGAAAAAGTGTGAATTGTGAGGTAAAAACTCACAATTACCTTATTTGTGTCTGTTACAAAATTATTAGTATTCTAAAGTATTCTAAAGTATTTAGATTAAGTTACTAAACTTATATAAGTAATGTAACGAAATACGTTACAAATTACTTTTTAAAGCATGTATTTTGTAAGCTGTAATGAAGTACATTTTAAAAGTAACATACCCAGCCCTGTATATATATATATATATAGTCCTTTTTAGAAGTATATACTTCACAAACATCTTACTATTAATGTCATACTAGTAGCTGACAGTGATTGGCAAGCAATACTGAAGAACAAACTGGTGTGATGTCATTTCGAGAGAGAAAAAAATCAGCCCAAAATGAAGATCGTTTATTGTTTATCTCGGGAACATTGCAGAAAAACTATCTCCGTCTAGTAAACACCTTCACCTTCAACCAAATTTTAAGTAAAAATTTTTAGTACCAGTAGGTGCCGACAAGTGAATAAGTGTCAAAAATGTATTCATCATTGAATCAAGAAGAGAGTCGTTCAAAAACGCTGATTCATCCAGTAATGAACTAAGTGAAGTCTTTATGAGTCATTGAATCATTCATTCAACCTGATTCAAAAATTGCATTATAAATAACATGTTTTAAGTAGACTGCAGCAATTAACATTTTGTCAAAACCTCTAGTAAATGACATGCTATTTTGTTTAGTTGTCATGAATCATGATTCATATTTTAAACAAATAAACAATAAAAAGACTCAATTTATCCAGCAATTTATGCAGCTCTAGTGTAGTGTATCCACGTGAGGTTGAATATGCTTATAGTAGTTGTATAATTTGTTATTAATTTGTTATTAGAGCGAACCTATAACGCCCCTTCCACAAGATGTAATATCAGTCTCTGGTGAATGAGTCTGTGAAGTTTCAGCTCAAAATCCCCACAGATCATTTATTATCGCTTGTCAAATTTGTCCCTATTTGGGTGTGAGCAAAAACACGCCATTTTTGTGTGTGTCCCTTTAAATGCAAATGAGCTGCTGCTCCAGAAGAGGGCGGAGCTTTAACAGCTCAACAACAACAAAGCTGGAGAATCTCACGCAGACAAACTGAGGAAAGTGTTCAAACTGATGGAGAGACTCAGGAAGAAGTTTCTGAACGGTTAGTGGATAAATTGATGTAGTTGCTGTGGAGTTGATCAACTCGTCACTAGCATGTGTCGTCACGTTCATCTTTTTTCCTCGAATCGACCCTCGTTTGTGAAGCAGTCCGGCTTAAAATGACGGCATCAACAAAACTCGACTACAACAACTCTAAAGCAGCCCAACACGGCCCCGCCCCCTTTGTTACGTATTCCCGGGGGCGGGGTTTATGTAAATTCGGGGTTTGTGATGTCACAAACCCAGGAAGAAGCTAGTTGTAGTCCCTACCAGTTTGTCGTAGCAATTTCTGTAAAAGAAAATATCAGATGTCGTTTCTGCACAATCAAGTGTGTCCAAAACTTTGAGCTCACAGCATCACATTATAAGGGTTAATCCATTTGTAAAAACAGCGCCTACAAAAGTAAGTCCCTTTTTTCTCTCTTGGTGGGCTGTCATCGTTCCGCGGCACTCTGGATGGCACACAGCTGCGAGAAACCTCTCAGCGGGGACACATCGTTTCCATCTGTCCTCTACCCAGGGTGGCGTCTATCTAGAGCAGCGCGGCGGCTGTGCACGCTCCCAGAAAGTAGTTTATGGAAGAACAGAAAGGAACCACATCATGCACCTGTTCCAAATTTTCCAACTCTCACAATTTGTCACGGTCATTTTGTGCCGCTAAAGGAATTTTACTCACCTGCACCTGGTTTAAAATGGACTCGCTCTTAGGTGGGGCACGATTTGTAACGAAAATCTCCCGCCGCCACGCGGAGATATGAATGACACCTGTTAACTGCATTTTGGCTGAGGGAACGCACACATCTCGACATCTGCTTGAATATCGACAGATGAGATGATAGATGTTTTGCCACGCGCTCGCAGAATAGCGTATGGACATCATCCAAGAATATTATCAACACTGAGTGAAAGTGTGCGTTCTGTGAATGGCTGTTTGGGAGTTTGTGTATGTCAGACGACGCACTCAATTTAGCAGGTGTGCTTCGACAGACTTGAATTTGCGCCAAGCCGGCGGTGAAAAAGCACGAGAGAAAGAGGCAGAGCGACAGAGATGGAGAGGCTGTGCATCTGCGTGAGGTGCTGACAGATGGGGACGGTTTAACTTCCAGAGTTCGGTTAAGATCCCGAGCTTCCCTGGGCTTGTCTGTGCCAAGCAGGTGCACACAAAAATACCAGAGAGAAAGAACAATTTCAGCTGCTTTTTTTCAGTGGTTAAGGAGTCATTCATAAAAGCTGCTTTCCCAGTTGAGAGCCTGCCAAGGCCAAGAGTGTTGGTATTCTTTAATGGACACTCCGTTTCTTGGCCATAAGAATGGCTATATACCTAAACAGATGCACTCAGAGGAGAGAGGAACCCTTTTATCCTTGACCTGCTGTCTGTCTTTCTCTATCCGTGTCTTGTACGGCACACCTTGAATGAAGAGCGGCTTGTCATCAGCATCAGGTGTGGTCCACATTGCAGCTTATTCTCAGCATTTTTCATTAGAAAAAACTGGGCGATTGAAGCATTATTCAACTGGGGTTTTTACTTTGCAGTGCAAATTTATGATTGCCCCCCACACATAAACAATTTGATAAGACGATTTTATACTGTCGTACCTCGTCATCCACTTATGGAGAGCGGAAGAGACTTCTTTCAAAAACATAAAAAAAAAACTTAATCTTTCCAAACTTTGCTGTAAATGCATATAATAATTTTGTTTTGCTTTTTTTCTTAACCGTACCGCTCACTGTACAGGAGTGCTGATATAATATTATTCCTATATACAGTTTCCAGCATTTCAAAAATAAAAGTGTCTATATTTTAAAAATTATCATTATCGTGAAGTGCTTGGCAGTGGTCAAAAAGGATTTATAATACGACTTTTGGATCGATCGCGTCACGTAAACGCATTTAGACGACGGTTTAATTACCGCATGACCTTAGTGCTTGTCGAATAACAGTGGGTCATTTTTACACGGATTGTGGGAGAAAAACGCCGACATTCTGTATTCAGACGGCAAATCCCCGACTAGCACTTGTAATTGTTGAAATCACCTGATATATAGGGCTAAAGATTCAATGTTATTAACGTAGCAAACGTTCCAAATTCAATGACTAGTTCGTTCTTGTGGTAATTCGCCCGAGAGTTTGATTGACAAGCGATCTGAACCAATCATAACGCAGAATCCACCAGAGTTTGTAGATTAACGTCGGTGGACTTGAACTTGAAGCAACATTCCTTCTGATGTTCATTCATGTTTATTTGGCGGTATAAATAACTAGTATGAAGGTTCACGATCTGTCACGACACATAATTTTGTAAAAAATGTCGAAATTTGATAGCTGAGACTTTGTTTCATATCAAAAGTAACCTGCTCTGTCTTGTCATTCAGTGTCCTTTTCGCTCCACGATGTCTTTTTCGCTGCTTGAGAACGTGATGTGTGGCATGAGACCACCATCGTTTGTCGGACGTAGCAACAGTAACTAAGAGGGTCAATTGTAGCAGATTTGAATTTTTTTTTTCCAACCATGAAACTTTGTTTCTCAATGGACTGATAAAACCTGTGTTAAAAGAAATTGGGTGAAGCCAGCCAATCACGTTGGAGCTTTCTGTTTTGAGAAAGCTGCCATTTTTGTGAGTAATGTGCAATAGGCCAGGGGTTCCCAAGCACATTTCTGGAGCCCCCACCCCAACACTGCATGTTTTCCATGTTAATCAAACACGCCTGATTCAGATCTTCAGCTCATTAGTAGAGACTCCAAGACCTGAAATGGGTGTTTCAGATAAAGGAGAGATGCAAAATATGCAGTGTTTGAGGCGGAGACAACTCAAGACCGCCAATCCAGTTCCAGAGAGTCAAGAAAATGAATGATTAGGCTGATGGAAAACCGTAAACCTGGTCAAAATGTTACTGATCTATTGCTGGTCTACCAGCCGGCTACTGTACCATCCGAAGCTTTTAAAATATGCTCACTTCCCGCTAGCTCAACATGTGTGCTTATGGAAAACTGTGTTATTTTGTCATTGAGCTCAGCTGCTTGGTTAAAATCCTAATTAAGCTCTCCCCTGTGCTCTTGCTGTATCTGTTTGCCGAGGAGAGCCTGTACGCCGCTGATAGGCGGATCTCTCTGACACGGCTGGTCTGGTCTGGTGCTGCAGAGGGCTGGAAGCAGCAGCCGCTGGCTGAGATAAGGGCAGGCTAGCCGCTTGCATAACGTTCCTCTCTATCCTGACCTTATCACCGGGAGCAAAGCAGGTCTGGGTCACGCCACATCCGCCATCACACCATTGCAGAGGAAGACGGGGCCACAGAGATTATAGAGAAATCATTATCTTCCTTTCACCAAAAACACATTTAAGACCTGACAACATCGGAGGACTGAGAGATACGCTCACATTTATAAACACACCTGGACATATTTACTGTATACACACACACTAATGTACGCATGCGTTCCAGTGAAAGTTTGTTGCTGGATATTGCTACAATCTAAAAAAATGCTGGGTTAAAAACAGCCCAAGTTTGGTTTAAATGTTTGCCTCACTAAAACTAAAATGATTAACATTCCTTAATATGTTTAATAAATGAACGTTTAAAGAATAATAATAATAACAGAATAAACATTTATTAAATTGCTTAGTGATAAATGTTCACCTTTTGATCATTATTGTTGCCTCTAGTGATTATTGTCACGCACGGCTGCAAGAAAGGCAGACGAAGAAAACGTTGATTAATATATAAAGATCGAACAGCAACACATATCATTGACGAGACCGAACAAAGGCTGAACGTGAGGGTACAAATTAAATAGTGCACATGTAACCCCTCTATTCCTACTCGGCTCGCTCTGAGTGGGCCTTGAACCCGGGCCTTCTGGGATGCTCTAACAAATAGGCTAAAGGCTGCAACCTTCAACCAACCGTCTGTCGCTAGAGCATCTCTTGAGGTCAGAGGAGTGAGGTTTACTCGCACAGCAACTACTAGCTGACCTCCGTTACACTCACCCCCCTAAACCTCACTCCCATCCGGGTCACGGCACCAATGTAACCCCAATGTAACCCAGGTCCTACTCCAGATCCTACTCGTCCTGTGCAACCCCTAGCATCTGTCGCTAGAGCGTCTCTTGGGGTCAGAGGAGTGAGGTTTACTCGCACAGCAACTACTAGCTGGCCTCCGTTACACTCACCCCCCTAAACCTCACTCCCATCCGGGTCACGGCACCAATATGACCCCTCTACCCTGGTCCTACTCGTCCCGCTCTGAGCGGGCCTCGAACCCGGGCTTTCCGGCATGAGAGTTGGACGCTCTAACAAAGAGGCTAAAGGTTACAACCCCTAGCATCTGTCGCTAGAGCATCTCTTGGGGTCAGATGAGTGAGGTTTACTCGCACAGCAACTACTAGCTGGCCTCCGTTACACTCACCCCCCTAAACCTCACTCCCATCCGGGTCACGGCACCAATGTAACCCCTCTACCCGGTCCTACTCATCCTGCTCTGAGCGGGCCTCGAACCCGGGCCTTCCGGCATGAGTGTTGGACGCTCTAACAAGGAGGCTAAAGGTTACAACCCCTAGCATCTGTCGCTAGAGCATCTCTTGGGGTCAGATGAGTGAGGTTTACTCGCACAGCAACTACTAGCTGGCCTCCGTTACACTCACCCCCCTAAACCTCACTCCCATCCGGGTCACGGCACCAATGTAACCCCTCTACCCAGGTCCTACTCGTCCTGCTCCTCAAGCCTTGGCTATTTAAAAAAAAAAAGGGAGGAGCTGTTCAATATGCCGCACCCTGTCTTCCTGTTTCAGCGGAAATTATGTCAACACATTGAATAATGCTGCCTGTTTCAAGTCACTTCAGTGGGCCTTTACACACAGAAGAGTGTTAGCATGGTAAAAGAGAGCAAGATTAGAGACGCAGCACAGGTGCGAACACACATCTGGCCCATTCAGGTTCCAGTAGAGCAATAAACTGTGTTATTGTGATCATTATAAACGATATATAAGTGCATGTCATTGTACAAAGAGCACTGTGTTAGCCTTTATACCCATAAAAAAGAAAAATAACAGATGAGATCTCAGATTAATATCTCAGTCGTTTCCTCTAGATGCCAGTGAGATTAGATAGAGAGATTTGTCTACAATCAAAACTCGGCGATCTATATATGGCCACGTATTATCAGGGCTTTATTATTTTATCTTAGATTGCATTTTGTTTCTTTGTGCCTGTATTTTAAGTGCGTGTATCACCTATCTCAGTTTCTCATTTTCCCATGTGTATCTTCGTTTCTTGGTCAGATTGTGTCTAATTGTGTATGTTTTTCATTAGCAAGTTAAGCTGTAACTTTAATTATGTGTCTTTCTGGATACAATGGACCACAACTCGAACCAAATTATATGAGCAACACCGTCCAGCTACACCATAGCATTAGCAGTGTTTTAAAATACAAAAATCACAACACACACAAAGACAAAATTTGTAAGAAACATCCAAGTTGATATAGAAAGAGCCACCTCTGAGCATCACATTTCCTCTGTGTACACACGAGGAAAGTCCCTGAAATATTTTGCGGTTTTGGGGGACAAAAAATGTGCTGTAGTTACACCTCTGTTATAAAACTTCCACCTGTAACACATGGCCAAACTCCCGCACACACACTACTCTCATATCCACTCTGCTGGCCACCATCTGTGTGAGTTTGGCAGTGACAGCCGGTGCATCTGTGTGCACATCCCCTTTCACTTCTGTCCTCAGAGTAAGTGTGTGTGTGTGTGTGTGTGTGTGTGTGTGTGTGGAGGCCAGTGGGTCACAGCTGTACACAGGCTAATTTCTCAGTACCAGCATTACTGGAGAGTAGCAGCCCTGAGGCTCTCATTTTCTCTCTTTACATTAAAAGTTTTGCTAAGGCGAGCTCTGTTACTATTGCTTGTTCTTAGGATTAGGGATTTGAAACAAACCTATAAAACTTCACTGTTTAACGGACAGGAATGACATCCCGTGAGTTATTCAGGAGAGGTGTGCTACTACTTTTCTAAGCGATCAGATGATTTTTGTAAAGATTTAGTTTTGCTTTTATTATGACAGGACAGTAAGTTGGAGAGAGAGGGGGATGGGATCGGGAAAGGTCCCCGAGCCCGGACTCAAACTCGGGATGCCTGAAGTGCAACTCTCGGTGCTGCCCACTAGGCTATCGGCACAATAAGAACAGAGGATTTTATAGAGACATTTTAAACTTGGGCTCATTTGATGTAAGTAACCACATAGCAACTACTCAGAATATTTTAGCAGCCAACCTAAACATCTTAAGGCCGTGGCACGCTTGTCAGCCAAACTCATAGTTTTTGCGGTTTGTTCCACACGTCAGCTCCAGTCTGGCAACGACTGTTCTAATTTTACGCAATCTTACCTGAGCATTTGTCAATATTTTCAGAACAATATGAGCTGCCTGGAATGATAAAAGTAAAAATTGTACACCCTGAAAAATGCTGGGTTAAAAACAACCCAAGTTGGGTTGAAAATGGACAAACCCAACAATTGGGTTAAATGTTTGCCGAACCTGCTGGGTAGTTTTATTTAACTACCCAGTTAATATATAAACTATTGTTTAATAATGACTGTATTGCTTGCATAGAATGAACCCAAAATATGTTGGAAATTAACATTCGTTAATATGTGTAATAAATTAACATTTATTAATAAGTTTAATGAATAATTGTGTGAATAATTGTCATATTAAAGTGCTTATTAATAAATGTTCATTTTTTGATTATTACTGTTGCCTCTAGTGTCTGATTTTTAATTTCCAACCATTTTAAGCCAGTCATATGGGTCAAACATTTAACCCAACCACTGGGTCAAAACAACCCAATCGCTGGGTTTGTCCATTTTCAACCCAGCTTGGGTTGTTTTTAACCCATCATGTGTGTTTTTTGCTCAAACGCTAATCACCGCTGGTTCTTCGACGTCAGCTTAGTAACGTTGTCAAAAGTACCGACTGCAATACCGAATTTTAAAAACGAGACTCTTTGAGTGCTGTTGATCGGATTCGTAAAGACCTCTGATTGGCTGTTGTGTTCAGAACCTCAACAGACATGTCTGTGATTGACCTTAGAAACCACATGTCGATGCCTGTGCAACGACAGGCGAGAACTTAGTCTCTCATTTTCTCCCCAAAATGAATTTTTAAACTGAAGCCAACCGCATAACAATGTAATAACATAAATATGTAAAGCATATGAGTCTGCAGACTTAATCAGAAGAACAACTCTGAATATTAAATACACTATGATGAAATGAGCAAGAAAAAATGTTGCAATATGCCTTCGGATTTAAGCAACATGCCTTCAGATGGGAGTTTTACAGAGATTCTCGCCCTTGAACCTGTCTGATCTTGTGCGCAGACCAGGAGGTGTTGGAGAGGAAGTATGGGCACCACTGTCCGGTAGGAACGGGAAGAGTGATCTGCCCACAGACACAGCTGGTTCCTGCCAGAGGAAGCCAGGCAGCGTTTACTTTCGCTTGGGGAACCACCTGCTCACATGGGGACAGGACACACAGACATTTGCCTAGCCGAGGACATACATAAACCTCATTTATATATATACATAAAGCTATTTAAGTTATACATTATCACCTTCAGCATATTTAGAATAATCAACTTAGACATATGTAGACACATTGCCCAATTGGAGTACAGTCTCAGCCCACAGGCAGGCTGACCTCTCTGCCACCCATACCACCCTTTCCTTTTCAGCAGTTACAAAGAGAGGGAAAGAGATAAAGAGAGAGAGGCTGCGCTCACTACACGTTCCCCGCTGTGACAGAGAATATCACTGTTTGCCCAGAAGCCCATAAATTTTGAAGACATTGCCATCTAAGCTGGAAAGAGGAAAGAAAAAAGGTTTGTGGTCAGCATTTAGAAGGAGGACGACTTCTTCCATGAGGGCTTGAGTCCTGCGATTGGTCTTCTCATTGGGTTGTGCGATAATCCACGCCTGAGAGGTTTGCGTGGGTTACTGAACTGGACAACACTACTTTGCTCTTCCCACAAAGCAAAACTAGCGGAGAATCCTGCGGGCCTCTCGTGTGGAGTTGATTTGTTGCATTGGGATGAGATGGCTGGAGAGATCCACGCAAAGAGACTTAATAGGACCAGGAGAGCATCTTCAACCGCTCTCACTTCACCCAGAGTGCCGACAGTTACGCTGACCAGCTGTAGCGTCGCCCCAGATAAACGAGCCCTTCATCGGCTGGTCCTTCCTGCGCGCGTGTCCAACAGACGCTCCACAGGTGAGGGAAGCACTAGATTTGTGAAAAACTTTTGCAATATTTTATAAAAAACTATTGCGACAGCGTTTCCATTAACCGATAATATGTGACTAAAGCGTAATTTTATCCTCTCTCACATTAAAAAGTTGTTTCATAAATCGTGGTGACAGATGTTGGTAGGTTTACGTATGTCGCAGCCATTAATCTTACTGGAAGGAGACACAGGCATGTTATCCAAGCGAGGAAAGACCCTTAAACTTGGAGCGGCCATGTATGAGGTGTTTCTGAGAGGATATGTATATGTGTATATATATATATATACAGCTCTGGAAAAAATTAAGAGACCACTGCATATTTTTTGTTATTTTGACCAGTTGTTGCTTTTGGCAAATAAATGCTCTAAATTACAATATTTTTATTTGGAATTTGGGAAAAATGTCAGTAGTTTATAGAATGAAACAAAAATGTTAATTTTACCCAAACACATACCTATAAATAGTAAACCCAGAGAAACTGATAATTTTGCAGTGGTCTCTTAATTTTTTCCAGAGCTGTATATATATATATATATAGAATGATCATGTGACTTTTACGTACGCCAGGTGACCGAAAAAGCTGTTTCCATTGGAGTTTTGTGAAATATTGCTTTTAAGACTTGCCTGAAAACTCATGCGAGTGCAAAAACTTTTTTGCTATATATATATATATATGGGAATTTATGCAAAGTTCAATTCGCAATATCAATTTGCGCAATTTGAAGGGTGACGGAAACACAGTTGATGGGAGTGGTTGTCATTCCAAAAAATCATGTCGACGGACGTTGGTAGGTTTACGTACAGTTTTGTGAAATGGTCCTTTTTCGAATTGCCTGACGAACCACCTCGTACGAGCGTAAAAATTGTTTTGCGATATAGACCAATTTGGAGCAGTTACATCACAAGTCAAGTAAAATAGGCAAAATCCACAGAATGAGAGAAAAATGTTTTCTCGTGTCCGTGGAAATGCAAAAAATATAGTCTTAATTTTTATAGAATACCGTAGTTGAAGACGCCCTTTGAAGCTAAACGTAGACATTTATGTTGCAAGTCACAGACTGCACTGATGAAACCTGCCATGATTAATCTATTATTAAAGCAAGAATTTGATGTAAACAGTAAGTCTACATAATGTAGTTCACATGCATAACAGTTATAGCATGAAATAATATTTAAACCTATAACAATGTACATAGATAACTTTTTTATCTCGCAATTATGACTTTTTTTCTTGCATTTGTGTGTTCACATCTCCCAGTTCGGCCTTTATAACCCGCAATTCAATTATAATCGCAATTCTGAGGGGGAAAAAGTCAGAATTGCGGGATATGAGCTTGCAATTCTGAGAAACAAGATATAAACTCGGATTTGTGAGGGAAAAAATATCCCTTTTTTATTATATTCTTTGTTCAGCTGAAGTGTTATTTTCTTCCACCAGGAAGGCTCCGCCCACAAAAAACGGCTCTATATGGGAGTTTTTGCGAAGTTGAAGGTGTATTTTCAATTTGCAGGTTCAGTCAGTGCAATTTGAAGTGTAATGAAAGCGTAGCCACATCTGATGAGAGTGGTCGTCCTCTCTTGATTCTTGCTAATTACTCATATTATGAACATATTCTGGAGACCAGCTATGGGCAGACAAAAACAGGTATCTCCACGGAAAAGGTCTTGGTGTTCACCTTGTACCCTTTTTGACTTCTTTGTACAGCGAAAACATGTACGATGCCTCCGAACAGAGTTCACAATATCTGAGAACTCTTAAGCCACTTGAGATCAATATGAGAATTTTAAGCCAAAGTGGCACTTTTAATGGCCTTAGGGCAAAAATGGTTTCAGCTTGCGTTGAAAGGTAATATAGAGCATTGCATATTACCTGCGGCGGCGCTCGGCTCTTGGCAATAATGAGCTTCGCGCACGTTTCTCTGATAAGCTCGGTATAATTAGGCTTAGTCATAAACATCCCCTGTATTTCAGTGATAAAACGGCTGAGGCAGCGGACTAAACGTCCCTGAGGCCGGCCCGCCGCTCGGCTACAAAGAAAGGACCTGGAGCTTGTAAACAGTGGCGCATTGTCTACCTAGCTAGGTGTGCGTGCGCGTATGAGAAGGGGCTGATGGGAGGTGTAGTCAACAGCTGGGTAATGAAGGGGCTTTTCATGTCGCGCGATAGCGGCGGAGCTTCTTGTGAGGCGGCAGATGTGGTGCGACTTGGGCAACAGCTGCGGCGAACGATAACCGCTGCGGTGGAGAGATGTCAGAGCGCTGGCTTCTCTCCCTGTGCCTTATCATCACATACACACCAGTCAGCAATGAAAAACAACCACCCACCACACATGATGGGGGAGCCAAATTGAAACCCTGAAATTCTTAAAGAGAGGGAAAAATTATCAAAACAAAGTCTGGTTCTTTCCTATCACTGGCAGCAGAGAGCTTAGCCGCACTAATCCACAGCTATTTGAATATGTATGCTTGGATGATACGTTGGCCAGTGCTTTAGCATCTTAGCATAGCTGACGGTGCTGTATGTGTGTTACGGGCTGGTGGAAATGAGGACGGAGGAAAATGCTTTTACAAAGACTAAATCAATAATGGGTTCGACTCCACTGATATTCAGGAACGCAGCGCTGTTGTTTTAGGTGCACAGGGCTCAAAACATGAAGACGGATGCTTTCGGGATGGCTAAAACAACCTGTGTTTTGATGCCTACAAGACAACATTATAATGCGTCATGGGCTGCATTTCTCTTGGAATTCTCCCACTTCCTTCTTGAAAATAACCACTGCAAAATCACTTGTACATCTGACTCATAAAGTTGAGGTAGATTAATTAATAATAATAATAATAATAACAATAATGTTTAATTTATATAGCTCTTTTCCCAGAGCTTTATTAGTGGTACAATAATTCATAAACTATGGACAGTTGTAAGTAAACATGCACAGTAAAAACCCCAGAGTTAAATCAACTCTGCTCAGATAACATTTGGTCTCTATAGTGTTAAAGTAACACTGAAGCAGAGTTAAAGTTAATGAGATAATTAAGCAATTAATTAAGCGATGATTGAACATTAATGATGAACACCTGCTGTTAACAAGCAGAATCACTGAAGAAAAGAGAAACACAAGAACTACAACTGACTTCAGCCACAGTCTTAGATGAAATCAACTGACGATAAAAGACATTCAATCTCTGAAGAGTGTTACTTTAACACTAGTTCAGTGTTACTTTAACACTATTTAGAGAGGGACCAAATGTTATCTGAGCAGAGTTGATTTAACTCTGGGGTTTTTACTGTGTGATGTTGATTTTGATTAAAGGTTTGACATATTCAAGCATTTCAGTCAAATATAATTTATGTAATATGATAAAACTGCTAAGTTTTGTGAAGGAGAGCTACAGGTAGAGAGCTTTTGAGCTGAACACTACGATATAGTGTTTTACAGTTTGCTGTAAAATATGTATTTTAGGTGAGGCAATGGATATTTTGGATATTGTCATTGGGCTAGTTTTGTTACACAGACTTCGCAACTCTCTCGCTAAAATTGAAGATCTTGGGTGCTACTCTACCAAATGACCAATGGAGTCGACAGCAATGGCATTTATCAACTCCAATTTCAGTTTCATAGTCTTTAGTTGGAGAATTCCAACTTTAGATTTGTGTGGAGGTCACTTAGAGGTGAGAACCTCCGACATATTTGTGCTCATGCCTTGTTTAGTCAAAATATAAGGCACTGAGCTCCGCTTGGTGAAATGTTTTATCCAAGATGGACATCAAAAAGAAAATTCTGTCATTAATCCGTAAGACTTTCGTTCATCTTTGGAGCACAAATGATGTTTTCAATGAAATCTGAGAGCTTTCATTGACAGTCTACGCAACTACCACATTCAAGCCACAGAAAGGTAGTAAAGAGATCATTAAAGTAATCCATGTGACTATAGTTAGTTCAAACATACAGTATTTTACATCTAAATTTAGCATTAGAGCTATTAATCAGCATACTTAGAGCATTTCATAATCAACAATCTTATAATTGGGAAAATTAATCGTAGATGGCAAGGAAAGACAATTAAACCTTGCCAGTTAACTTTGTTTTCTGCTCATAATGAGAGCATTTTGATTATTATGTGCGTTGTTTAGTTGATGCTTATTTAGGAAAATTTACTTATAAACCATGAACAGAGTCTTTTTTTGACCAGATTCAGGCTCATTGGGACACTTTTCCCCGGTGATCTCAATGGTAAAACGTGTCCCAATCAATCTGAGCTCACCCCTGCATTGGTATCTAAATATAAAAATAATAACACCCTAATAAAACATCTGATCTTACCTCTGAATATTCATATCCAATTGGGCTCAACTGATGAAATGTTCCCAGACACCACTGCTTTGGCTCTCGGGACTCAATATATCTTCATCTCTGATGACTATTTTGACTGTTCTTTAACAAACACCGCTGCTGCCCAGATGGAAATATAACTATTCCAAAAAATAATTTTCTAGGAAGGAAAATTAGAGACCGGACCTCTTGTAACGTTAACTGAACACCCCTTCATATACAGTGGGCTATTGAACCTTCTAGGGGTTCCCATCGCTTTATGGATTTACTTTTATTGAATCAACTTTATTCATTTTTTGTTTTGTTTACATTTTATGAATCACTAGCACCTATAAAACATTTAAGACATTTTTACAGAACCTTTTTGGCACGAAACGTTCTTTAAAAAGTCAAGAACCCTCGAGGTCGGCTCGTGTCTGTGGGATTGTTTTATTGGTTCACCTCATGATCACTCGCAAAAATATGTACCATGCTATTGCATGTATTTGTTTGTTTGCATCACGAAACGATCATGACGTGTCTTTTGGTTAAACACCATAGGGTTTAAATATGATAATTATTCATGGTGCA
Source organism: Zacco platypus (assembly GCA_038088235.1). Lineage (NCBI taxonomy): Eukaryota > Metazoa > Chordata > Actinopteri > Cypriniformes > Xenocyprididae > Zacco > Zacco platypus. Next base: position 1,448,776 of record CM076085.1, on the reverse strand, counting down.
TAAGCAAGTACCATCTGACACCTTCACTACAGTACTTTCTAGTAAGAAGTCTTCACATGTCTATAAATGTGTGGATGTGTGGAGAAGATGAAGACAAAACAAGTAAGAGAAAGAGTAGACAGAAAAGCAGAGAACTGTTATTCTTCCTATTTCCTCTGCACCAGCTTTGCGGTCTCTATGAGGAACAGATGTTCACGACTTGATACTGTGCATCAACCCCCTCTGCTTGCTATCTTCAGTCGCAGCACTACCAACTGCCTGAACACACAAACCAAAGTCAGGGTTTAACTATCAACACGCGCACCTGCGAGGGCACGTCCGCGCACAGATGTGCACACGCAAATGAAAACGCGTTCGCGATATCTCACCGGTGAAGAGGTGAAAGAAAGAATATTCACAAATGAGATCTCTGAATGAATGGATCTCAACTGTTTCTCCTATAGATAGCTATGTGATAGAGAGGACTTCTGCACAGGTTTCCTGCTTTTCTCTTGATCAAAAGACCCCAGATTTGCCAAAGATACCAAGCAAAATTCAGAGATTTGAATAAGAACTGATGGAGACAGAAGTTGTGTCCGAAACCGTTCGTTCACTCGTTCACTAACCCCTATATAGTGACGGCAGTTGAGCGCACTATATCAGCAAAGAGTGAACGAAAATGAGTGAGTGAATTCAGACGCTGATGTTAATAGCACGCGCCAGACGATTTCGTCATTAACATTTCCTATACCCGTCTGTAATATGTCCTGTTTAGCTTCATGAATTGTATATTACTGTTTATTTGTCATGTTTATTGAGGATAAAGAGAGAATAAAAACACCTGTGTCATGCTATTTAGTACATTTATATTTAAAAATAACAGAACAATAACACTACACTGTCACATTTGTTTATAAAAAATATAATAGTAAATAAATACAATATAAACAACAGTATACACTGTACAACAGTTCACTAACATATGAGAAAAATCCACCAAATTATCATATGATAATAAGTATATATATTATGATATAAACCTGTATCATTTCGCTTCAAAATATCTGATTAATAAAAAATGACACTTACATTTGTAGAAGTTGCCGCTTCCCGTATTGTCGTCCGCCATATTTATTTTTCTTTCGCGCTCGATCGTCTTATCGCGTTGGATTTTGGGTAACGGCGCTTTAACGAGCGTACATCGAATGCACACTCAAAATCAGAGAGGATTGTGGGTAAAAGTAGTGAGCGAATGTAGGGAATGAAGTCGTTCATTCAGAATTCGGACAGCACTACAAAATGGCCGACACCCGATATAGTGCACTATATAGTGGATAGGGAGCGGTTTCGGACACAGCTAGAGACTTGACGTCATCAGGAAATGACTAGGGCTCTGTTTAAATGTTTCTCAATTTTAATCGATTCTCATTTTGATGAATTGATAAATCCCAAGAATCGATCTTTTAGTCTAGGCTGTTTTCAGTTGATGAATGAACAAACTTTGTTAAGACTTTATATATAGAAAGATGGGGCGCTCGTATCGGGGTTGCCAAGTTTTCACAACAAAACCTCGCTTTCAACCCGTGGACGTTAAAACAAGCCACTGCAACGGTGTAAAAGTAGCCCAATTCGCCTGAAAAGGTTTTTTTTGTCATGATTCGAAACTAAATTTATAAGATGATTGTTGTCAGATTTCCTTGGTGATTTCAAATATGAGAAAAAGTTTGACGAACAGCTTTGGAGAATTTGATGTTTCCCCATTCAAAGAGATACGAGCTGCACTTGCAGAGGTGTTTCTAAGATGGCCGCCGAGTGAAATAAAGGGACTTTGGTTGCGCATCCCATCCACTAACTCTCTTTGTGCTTTGTAACTTTTGATATTAAAATCTCAGCTCTCAAATTCTTTAGATTTTGTTACAAAATTCAAGCAATAAATACCATTTTGGCACTCTTTAATGTGTGGTGACAGATCGTCGTAGCATTTCCTCCTCTTTACTACTAGTTATAGCACCAAATAAACATGAATGTTGAAAGATACAGAACAACTTACCTTTCAACCTCGGAAGGACGTCCATTATAGCTCAGAAAAGCCATAAACTCATTACACTCAAAAAAATATTTCAGTCTAAACATAAGTTTTATGTAATTTAATTACATAGCAATTTTCCATCCATTTGGATTACATAGTTTTAGCATAAACAAACTAATAAACTTAATGTGATTCATATTTGTCAGTAAATGAAATAGGTAAGATTTATGTAATAGTTCACAGGTTAATGAACACTGTTTAGTGGTCATGTGTGTGTGCACTACTGAGTTAAAGTACCATTGAAGCAGTGTCAGAGTTAATGAGATCATTAAGTGATGATTGAGCATTAATGATGAACACCTGCTGTTAACAAGCAGAATCACTGAAGGACAGAGAAACACAAGAACTACAACTGACTTCAACTGAAGATAAAAGACATTTAATCTCTCACTATTCATATACTCAACTATTACATAAATCTCACCTATTTCATTTACATATGACTGAAAAATATGAATCACATTAAGTTTATTAGTTTGTTTATGTTAAAACTATGTCATCCAAATGGATGGAAAATTGCTATGTAATTAAATTACATAAAAAGTATGTTTAGACAGAAATATTTTTTTGAGTGTAGTTAGCTCGATTAAAGAACACCAAGGAGCGTTTCTCTAAATATATGCACTATATTACATATTCATTATATTTTTACTTAACCTGTTCTTCGGTATTTGTATGTTTTAATAATTCTGTCATGAAAACGAATTGTGACAGCCGCCATTTAAATGTTTATATTCATAAAAAGAAGAAAGACTTGGAGCAGTCAGTGCCTGAACAGCTATTTTAACGGTTAGTATTATTTTCCCAGGCTTTGGTCTGTTTGTATCATTTCTCTTGCACAGTGAGACTCGATTTAATGTTGAGCGACCTGAACTGAGGACACTGAGTTACAGCACTGACCTCACTCTGCATATGTCACACACTGCTAAAAGACACAAACTCCACATTTTAATCTATTAACTGAAGTATCGTGGCTGTTGTTTTACTCAATGATTCTGCTATCGCCAGCGAGAATTTCATGGCCGCTGTGTGCACTATGTTCACTTAACCTCGCCTCCTCATAGTCAAGGGGTGAAATACTGTCATCATTTAGTCATTCTCATGTTGACTTTCTTCTAAAAGAGCATATTTAGAGACATGTTTTTAATCAAAGTTGTGAATTTAAATTGGAATATCGCATAAAACATTAAAGCAGTGGATATGTTAGTGATAGACATAGCTTTCAAATGCTCCTATGAGCATTAAAGATTTCTATTTACAACATGTTTTTGAAGCGTTGATCACTGCAGCCAATCACAGACATATCTGTTGAGCATGTGACCACAACGGCCAATCAGAGGTGTTTAAGAATCCACTATGTTAGGGGGAAATGCTAGTATTGTTACAATTTTAAAAATTGAAACAAGTACTTTTGGCATTTCAGAACTACCAACATTTGAGATGGTGTGATGTGATTGGTCCGCTGGTTAGTCCAGTTATCCAATCACAGCCTTTACTGAAGCAATAGCACTTATTTTATTTTCGATACGATATCAATACTTTCAAAGGTCAGAATCATCGATATCAATACCGATACGAACCTGAACTTGTAAATGAATACATTTATTGAATTATTATTAAATATTATTATTATTATTATTAATAATATTATTATAATTATTAAAAGAGTAAAATGGGTAATGATACCCATTTGAAAGGCATTTTAACATTCAATTCTCCTTAAATGCAACTTATTTGATTATATTTTTGTTTACACATGGTTAAAATGTTTACTCGGTATAACGAATATATGTATATATATGTAGATTATATGTAAATAATCTACAAATACTATAGTTGAACTACTGTAGTAAAACCACGGTTCGTTTTCATTAGAGACAGTGACATGAAATGCAACCTTTTTATTCTGACTGTGTATGATTTATATTTACATTAGTCATAGGAAATAGAACATTGTTATAGAATACCTAATTTATTCAGTAAATTTGTTTCCATCCTATTTTATGCAATCTTATCGGATACAAACTTTAATGCACATTTTTCCATCCACCTTTTTTTGTGTGTGTCTGATATCCCAAAATGTGCATAAAAACGTAGCCAGTGATTAATGGAACTGAAGTCATTTAGATCTAATGTTGTTTGTTTCTTCTTCTCTAGTTTTTCTACATCTAATATCATGTTTTTATCCAGTCAGCATGTTTCATATCAGAAATCTGTTGCGCTATACCACATTACAAAACACGGTTCATTATCTCTTCCACTTCCTGTCCTGCCTCACATCCTCTCAAGCCTGTTGAGAAATGACTTCTTCATGCTCATGCACACTTTTCATCTCGCATCTTCTCGTAATCTCCGCGATTGCAGTGAAGAAACACGTCGGCGACACATCTGCTTCCGCACTGCGCCTCGCTCCTAAAAGAGGATGACTCCATTCCTGGTTGCACTGCCTGTGGCCAACTTCTCATTAGATAAAGTCCCTCTCTGAGCGGCTGTGCTTAAAATAACTTTCATTTACTGCAGTCTGCGAGGGTGACTCAACAGAGCCGCTGAATGCCGGAGCTTCAGTGGGAGAGGACAAAGGGAGAGGACAAAAGAGCTGTGTTTCTCCGTCTTATCTCTTTCCAGCACTCTGGATGGCGTCTGCAGCCACAGGAAAGGATTTATAATGTGCGAGTGAAAGAAAGATCTACCTTAGCCGTGCTATCTCTTTCTTTTTTGCTCTATTTCTGCCTCCGCAGAGGCTGTCATTTCCATACGGACACAATGAGGCCAATCAGACGTGAGCATCTCTTCCGCTCCATCAGATGCAGAAAGACAGACAGACCTTCTTAATGCCATTAGGGTGAAGGTCAGTGTATGAAGGGTGGCGTAGGTATAGAGATAGCGGCTCATAATGGAGAGGTTTAAACCGTTCTCGGAGTGATCACTCGGAGCCGTGTTGCAGTCACGTCAACAAAGACCTAAATGAGCTGGGAAGGAGGACCTGTCAGGCGCTGACATTGACGGGCTGTCTACGAGCGCACCCCCATGAGAGCTCCGCGCTGTCAATCAAACCGCTGTCACGACGATAAGAGTCCCACCTTTTGCTCCAGTCAGCGTAACTCTATAAGGCCCGAAACTGTACGTGCGTGTGTTGTAATCGCAGTTGTAGACACTTCCTGTTGCACTGCACTCTAAAAAAATGGTGGGTTGAAAAAAAACTAACAATTGTAGGTCATTTTGGGTCAAAAAGGGAGTTAAGACGTTTGACCCAACGTGTCAGCTGGTTTTTTAAACTCAGCTATTGTTTAAAAATGACGACTGCCGAGTTAAAACTGCGCTCTAAAAATGCTGGGTTGGAAATCTACACACCCAGCGACTGGGTTGTTTTAACTCAGTGAATGGGTTAAATGTTTGACCCAACCTGCTGGGTGGTTTTATTTAACTCGACTATTGTTTAAAAGTTACTGTATTGCTCGCTTAAAATTAACCCAAAATATGTTGGAAATGAATTTATTAATGTGTTTTTCGAGTGCACATACAGAATAACTACAGAAACGACACGGGAAACAGATATTGAAAAGATACAAATTATTGATAAGCAAGAACACAAAAATACAGGAAAACGTTAAAGCAAATTGTACATATGTATGTGAGTGAAAAATGAACAGAAAATGGACAAACCCAACGGTTGGGTTGTTTTTTACCCAGTGGTTGGGTTGAATGTTTGCCCAATGTGTTGGGTAGTTTTATTTAACTCAACTATTGTTTAATAATGACTGTATGTCTGGCTTAAATTGAACCAAAAATATGTTGGAAAATAAAAATTAGACACTAGAGGCAACAATAATAATCAAAAGATGAAAGTGTATTAATAAGCAATTTAATAAATGTTTATTGTTTTATTATATATTTATTAACATATTTTGGGTTCATATTAAGCAAGAAATACAGTCATTTTTAAACAATAATTGAGTAAAATAAAACTACCCAGCAGGCTGGGTAAAAACATTTAACCCATACCCATTTTCAACCCAACTTGGGTTGTTTTTAACCCAACATTTTTTGAGTGTACAGCTTACACAGTTAACAATTTAGCCTCTCTATATGGCCGAAGGATCAGGAGTGCAGAAACACTCAACTCACTAAAAAATATTGGGTTAAAAATAACCCAACAAGTAACCCAACTATGGGTTAACATAGCACCTTCCCAACTGTGGGTTATTTTTAACCAAATGATTGGGTTAAAAGCCATTTGGGTTAAAAAATAATCCAACAAGTAACCCAACTATGGGTTAACATAGCAGCTTCCCATCTGTGGGTTATTTTTAACCCAATGATTGGGTCAAAAGCCATTTGGGTTAAAAAAATAATCCAACAAGTAACCCAACTATGGGTTAACATAGCACCTTCCCAACTGTGGGTTATTTTTAACCCAATGATTGGGTTAAAAGCCAGTTGGGTTAAAAAATAATCCAACAAGTAACCCAACTATGGGTTAACATAGCACCTTGCCAACTGTGGGTTATTTTTAACCCAATGATTGGGTTAAAAGCCAGTTGAGTTAAAAAATAATCCAACAAGTAACCCAACTATGGGTTAACATAGCAGCTTCCCAACTGGGTTATTTTTAACCCAATGATTGGGTTAAAAGCCAGTTGGGTTAAAAAATAATCCAACAAGTAACCCAGCTATGGGTTAACATAGCAGCTTCCCAACTGTGGGTTATTTTTAACCAAATGATTGGGTTAAAAGCCATTTGGGTTAAAAAATAATCCAACAAATAACCCAGCTATGGGTTAACATAGCAGCTTCCCAACTGTGGCTTATTTTTAACCCAATGATTGGGTTAAAAGCCATTTGGGTTAAAAAAATAATCCAACAAGCAACCCAACTATGGGTTAACATAGCACCTTCCCAACTGTGGGTTATTTTTAACCCAATGATTGGGTTAAAAGCCAGTTGGGTTAAAAAATAATCCAACAAGTAACCCAACTATGGGTTAACAAAGCACCTTCCCAACTGTGGGTTATTTTTAACCCAATGATTGGGTTAAAAGCCAGTTGGGTTAAAAAATAATCCAACAAGTAACCCAACTATGGGTTAACATAGCAGCTTCCCAACTGGGTTATTTTTAACCCAATGATTGGGTTAAAAGCCAGTTGGGTTAAAAAATAATCCAACAAGTAACCCAACTATGGGTTAACATAGCAGCTTCCCAACTGGGTTATTTTTAACCCAATGATTGGGTTAAAAGCCATTTGGGTTAAAAAAATAATCCAACAAGTAACCCAGCTATGGGTTAACATAGCAGCTTCCCAACTGTGGGTTATTTTTAACCCAATGATTGGGTTAAAAGCCAGTTGGGTTAAAAAATAATCCAACAAGTAACCCAACTATGGGTTAACATAGCACCTTCCCAACTGTGGGTTATTCCCATCCCAGCGTCACTGAATGATTCTCAACCCCAAATCAACCCAGCTTCCTTACCCAACAGTCTCAAGCCAGAGTTTGCACTCTGAAAAAATGATTTCAAATATTGACAAACCCAATAAAATTATAAACCAACCGTTAGGTTTGTCCATATTTGACCCAAAAATGGGTTAGGGTTGAAGTGTAGTGTGGCATTAAATTCTGATACAGTTGCCTTCAAATGATTCTTTTATCTCACTTCATATTAGATGCGAAAACGAGTCGTTAGTCATTCCAGTCCCACTTCCTGTTGCAAGCCTACATTACAATGTAACAAATTTGTAGCAAATTTGCATAATGCCAGCCCTCATTGGCGAACAACGTCAAATTTGCCCCGCCCTCAGACTCTAAAACAAAATTAAGAGGGGCACTTTAAAAGAAATAATATATGGAAGAGTTGCAATGGAGCATATACAGTATGTTTCGTGCTTAACCCATTCATTCTTTTTAACCCCTTCTCTTAAGCTTTAGCTTCACAATCAGACAAAGGCATAGCAGGAGTGTGTAAGCAGCATGTGTGGCCAGAGAAGAGCCTGACAGGGTAGGACAGGCAGGGCTATAACTCCCCAGCAGGGAAGAGGGCCATAAACACTACATCAAGCCCTGGGACAACCAGTCATCCATCTCCTAGACATCCAGAAACCCATCCTGCAGAAGACAGCACTCTATTGAGGTAGGAAGGACGTAAAATGTAGGTGAGAGAAAATATAAAAGAATTAGATGAAACTAGTGTGAACCACATCGAAAATGAGGAGACGTGTGAGAATCTTTTACTCAGTAGAGAAATCAAACAAAATGGAGGTTCTCCATTTATCACCGGTCTTTGCTAAACCATTGTTGTTTTAAATCCTATGGGCTTCCACAGACGTCAGAAGGAACATCATAGAGACTCGGTTGAGCTCTTTAGAGAAAACACCCAGAAAACACTGCTGTATATAAAAATAAAAATGTGTTATTTTCCCTTCAAATGCTTTTACTATGTTCCCCTGAACTAATCAAATGCCAGTCAGCAGATATTACTGAAGCTCTAACCATCTGTTTTAGCTCTAAGCTGGTGTGAGGTTTTCCAGTGTAGTAATGCTGTTGTTGTTTGGGGTCAGAAACCAACAAAAACAATTCAGAAAAGCTTAGCCTGTGAAAACTCATCGCTGTTAGTTCATGTTTTGATAGTCTTGATCTTTTCATGGAAGATCAAGTTGAATTTGATCAGGAATAGTTGTGACGTATCAAGCGGATGATTCAATGCTTGTCTTTCAGATCTCAAACAGAACATGAGGATATTGAAAATGTCATACTTTAGCTTGCTGATTTATTCTTGCTTATTTCATGAGGAAAGTCAAAATGAGATATTTGGTCAAACTTTCTATGAAGTCTGTGTTTATAATCCATTATAAGGGTCTATAATCAATCAATCAATCAATCAATCAATCTATCTATCTATCTATCTATCTATCTATCTATCTATCTATCTATCTATCTATCTATCTATCTATCTATCTATCTATCATTTTACCACAAGTATCTATCTATCTATCTATCTATCTATCTATCTATCTATCTATCTATCTATCTATCTATCAATCATTTGACCACAACTATCTATCTATCTATCTATCTATCTATCTATCTATCTATCTATCTATCTATCTATCTATGTATCTATCTATCTATCTATCTATCATTTTACCACAAGTATCTATCTATCTATCTATCTATCTATCTATCTATCTATCATTTTACCACAAGTATCTATCTATCTATCTATCTATCTATCTATCTATCTATCTATCTATCTATCTATCTATCTATCTATCTATCTATCTATCTATCTATCAATCATTTGACCACAACTATCTATCTATCTATCTATCTATATATCTATCTATCTATCTATCAATCATTTGACCACAACTATCTATCTATCTATCTATCTATCTATCTATCTATCTATCTATCTATCTATCTATCTATCTATCTATCTATCTATCTATCTATCATTTGACCACAACTATCTATCTATCTATCTATCTATCTATCTATCTATCTATCTATCTATCTATCTATCTATCTATCTATCTATCTATCATTTGACCACAACTATCTATCTATCTATCTATCTATCTATCTATCTATCTATCTATCTATCTATCTATCTATCTATCTATCTATCTATCTATCTATCTATCTATCATTTGACCACAACTATCTATCTATCTATCTATCTATCTATCTATCTATCTATCTATCTATCTATCTATCTATCTATCTATCTATCTATCTATCTATCTATCTATCTATCTATCATTTGACCACAACTATCTATCTATCTATCTATCTAAACTTCTAAAGTAAAACTTGAACTATTTCAAAATTCAAGCTTTTCAAACTGTTTCAAATTTTTCTAGCTAGGCTTTTTCAAGCCAACTTAAAGTTTGTCTCGATAAACTTTTCTATCTAGTTTATTCTAATATGTAGCCTTGTATCATAACAACAGTATCAAATACATAATGCTACTTACCTATGTGTGGTTATAAGTTTTAAGAATACAGTCCATTATAACACCAGATTTATAATGCATCATAAGGACATACTTAATGCATTATAATTCACACATAATGCCTTATAAATAACCTCATAATGTGTTGCATCGTCTCATGAATCATCGTAACAACAGTAATTAAACTTATCTATTTGTGGTTATAACTAGTAAGAGTGCGATGATCAGTCCGTCTGGCTTCGCTGCAGTGACACGATGACTTTACCAATTGGCTCTTATTTAGAAGGCGGGACTTATTCCGGCATATTGCGCATTGTGCTTTCTCACATTCATAATAATATTTTTACATTTTTCATCATTTTGCAGACGCTTTTATCCAAAGCGACTTAAAAGGGGAGCAATTAGGGGTCAGATGTATTGCTCAAGGGCACTTTAGTCATGGTATTGAAGGTGGAGAGAGAGCTGTCGGCAGTCAATTCCTGCCGGCGTGGGAATCGAAACTTCAACCTTCAGATTACAAGCCCAACTCCCTCACCACTAGGCCACGACTACCATGACTAATATGAGTGCATCTAAAGTCTTGAAAGGGTATTCACGTCTAATTTGGAAACTCGTAATAATGATAATTCCAATAGCATGTGAAGGCCGCATATGTCAGGAAGCTTGTCTGACTGATGATTTTTTTAGTAAACAAAATAAAATGGCATTTAGTAAGCAGCTGTATATCAGTAATGGTGGCATATTTGGTTACACATTATTTAGAGATTTCCCTGGAATGGCGAATCGGCGAATAAGTCAGAAGATATAATGTAATGAACCTCAGATATAGATATACTGTAGATGAAGGAAACAGACCCCAACGTTTCACACTTGATTCGTTTGTCCAGTTTTGACTGACACATTCGGAAATGTGGCTAAATTGCATTTGGCTGTAGAAATATCCTCAAATATCTGAGCAGATATTGCATGTCCACACCAGCGTTGACCACATATCAGTGCGATGGATTAAGAATTATGGGTGTTGAGGACTATAGAGGATTTATTTCATATCTGAGACCTGCTGTCAGTAGAGAAGGAGAGGTGGAGCCAGGGCAATGAGGGCTGATCTTTCACTGGATTTCTCAAGGCTGAGAGTTTTGATCTAGTGTTGTGTTCAATTCTACTCACTTCACACACATTCACACTGGCACACGCCCACACACACATGCTTTTTCTCACACGCTTCCCTTAAGTCCATGTAAGCCATTTTACTTCCGTATTTTCATGTAAAACAATGAGGAAAACAATGTAGGCCAAATCCCATGATATTATCCAGCCCGCTTCAGTAGCTATTGTCAATAATTCACATGATCTCAGAAGTACTGGGATAAAAGTTTATAGTTCGGATTTAAACACTGATGTCTATGGTAGCGATCAAAATACATTATATCACCTTTTGAAAGTAACTTGATGCTTCAAATAAAGATTGTAATGACACCGTTACACCAGTAGGTGGTGACAAGTGACTGTTAAAAAATGAAATTCGAAAATTCTGATTCATCCAGTAATGAAACAAGTGAAGCTTTAATGAGTGAGTCGTTGAATCATTCACTCAACCCGACTTTTTTTTTTAAAAAACTAATTAAAATGATCAATTTTTCTTTTTAAATAGGCTGCAACAATTAACATTTTATCAGAACTTTTTCCGCGCAATTGCGACTTTACAACTCACTCGTAATTGCGTGAAAAAATAGTCAGAATTACGAGAAACTTTTGCGACTTTATATCTCACAATTCTGACTTTATAACTCGCAAGCTTCGATATCCATACTAATCTGACGGGCTACTGTAATAAAAATAACTTAACAATCCATAACAATGTAGGCCAAATCCCATGATTTTATCCAGCCCGATTTTGTCCGCTTCAGTAGCCATTGTCAATGATTCACATGACCTCAGAAGTACTGGGATAAAAGTTTATAGTTCGGATTTAAACACTGATGTCTATGGTAGCGAACAAAATAGAGTATATCACCTTTTGAAAGTAACTTGATGCTTCAAATAAAGATTGTAATTACACTGTTACACCAGTAGGTGGTGACAAGTGACTGTTTAAAAAATGTATTTGTCATTGAATCATTCATTCAAGAGATTCGTTCGAAAATTCTGATTCATCCAGTAATGAAACAAGTGAAGTTTTAATGAGTGAGTCATTGAATCATTCACTCAACCCGACTTTTTTTTTAAATAACTAATTCAAATGATCAATTTTTCTTTTTAAATAGGCTGCAGCAATTAACATTTTATCAGAACTTTTTCCGCGCAATTGCGACTTTACATCTCACTCGTAATTGCGTGAAAAAATAGCCAGAATTACGAGAAACTTTTGCGACTTTATATCTCACAATTCTGACTTTATAACTCGCGAGCTTCCATATCCATACTAATCTGATGGGCTACTGTAATAAAAATAACTTAACAATCCATAACAATGTAGGCCAAATCCCATGATTTTATCCAGCCCGCTTCAGTAGCCATTGTCAGTGATTCACATGATCTCAGAAGTACTGGGATAAAAGTTTATAGTTCGGATTTAAACACTGATGTCTATAGTAGCGAACAAAATAGAGTATATCACCTTTTGAAAGTAACTTGATGCTTCAAATAAAGATTGTAATTACATCGTTACACCAGTAGGTGGTGACAAGTGACTGTTAAAAAATGTATTTGTCATTGAATCATTCATTCACGAGATTCGTTTGAAAATTCTGATTCATCCAGTAATGAAACAAGTGAAGTTTTAATGAGTGAGTCGTTGAATCATTCACTCAACCCGACTTTTTTTTTAAAAAACTAATTCAAATGATCAATTTTTCTTTTTAAATAGGATGCAACAATTAACATTTTATCAGAACTTTTTCCGCGCAATTGCGACTTTACAACTCACTCGTAATTGCGTGAAAAAATAGTCCGAGTTACGAGTTTATAAACTTTATTACTTGCAATTGCAACTTTATATCTCACAATTCTGACTTTATAACTCGCGAGCTTCCATATCCATACTAATCTGACGGGCTACTGTAATAAAAATAACTTTACAATCCCATTTTTTTATCAGACTGTAAGCTGTGGATCTTTCTCAGGCTGACCACGCAGCGGTGGGACTGAAGGAGGAACGGGGCAGCTGTCTCTGTGTACTTTACACCAGCGGAGTATAGTGCTAACGGTGTTTACATGTCTTTACATCCCTTCATTTCTGAGGGGTGGGGGACGAAAGGCAGATGTGCGTTTCTCATCGGCTCACCTGCGGTGACACCGTCAGATCCTCCCCCTAAAACTGAGTCTCAACGCCGGTGAATGGCTAGCAGGTGCGCTGATGGTTAAACAGTAAAAATGGGGGAATCAACTGAACAAAATGGAGGGAGGGGGGTTTGAAAAAGAAGTCGGTCAATTTTTTTCACCAGCAGCAGCAGCTGTATTTACTAGAGCTTTTCCGCCGATACCTCACAATATATTCTGCATTGAATATTCTGCCCAAACCACAAGAAGAAAAAGTCATATTCATATTCAAATGTCTGTGGAAATGCCATCTCTTATCCATATTCATAGCTGGTGCACGCGGCTCTTTGAATCACTCAAATAACTGCTCTGCCATTCACAGACTTCAGCTGAGAGATGTTTGTTAACATCTCATAATAATAATGTTAATGACAGTTTTATAAGCAGACACAGACGGTGAACGGATATATGGACACTTACAGTAGCCTATCAGATGAGAAATTATCAAACCAAGTGCCATTTGTTGGAAAACGTTTGTTAGGCTTAAAATGGATGTTTAAAAAGTAATGTGTGAATCTGTCCTTAGTTAAGCTAACGTTATGTATTTTCTAATTGACATCTCCTGAAAATCAAGTAACTTAGTAACGTATTTAAAATATACAATTTGAGTCACTGTATTTCATTTTAAATGGGTGGTAATCAGATTACAGTTACATCTGAAAAGTGTTTTAGATTACCAAAGTGATTACTTTGAGTTTTAATGTCATTTAAACAGCGATTGGTGATTCTCTGACTCTGACCGTCTGAAAAAGAGGAGTTAAGTTTCATCAACATTTTAATACTTTTAAGAGGATCATAAAAATGTTGTTATTTTTATTTAGTTCTGTCCTGAACAAGACAAAATGACTGAATTTATATAAAAAAAATGCCCAACTGTCAACTGAACTGTCCTGTCATGACCTGATGATCCACGACTGTTTTCATGTTTTTGAGTCATTTTATAATTCACTCGTCACTGCAACTTTTTCTCACTATTTGTTTTTTTTCCCCTCACAATTGTGAGTTTGTGTTTCACAATTCTGACTTCTTTTTCTCAGAATTGCGAGATTTAAACTCACAATTGCAAGTTATAAAGTCAGAATTGGGAGATATAAACTTGCAATACTGACTTTTTTTCTTGCAATTGTGAATTTAGTATGAGAGTTTATATCTCATAATTCTGACTTTTCTCAATATTGTGAGTTTATATCTCATAATTCTGACTTTTCTCAATATTGTGAGTTTATATCTCATAATTCTGACTTTTCTCAATATTGCGAGTTTATATCTCATAATTCTGACTTTTCTCAATATTGTGAGTTTATATCTCATAATTCTGACTTTTCTCAATATTGCAAGTTTATATCTCATAATTCTGACTTTTCTCAATATTGCGAGTTTATATCTCATAATTCTGACTTTTCTCAATATTGCAAGTTTATATCTCATAATTCTGACTTTTCTCAATATTGCAAGTTTATATCTCATAATTCTGACTTTTCTCAATATTGTGAGTTTATATCTCATAATTCTGACTTTTCTCAATATTGTGAGTTTATATCTCATAATTCTGACTTTTCTCAATATTGTGAGTTTATATCTCATAATTCTGACTTTTCTCAATATTGCGAGTTTATATCTCATAATTCTGACTTTTCTCAACATTGTCAGTTTATATCTCATAATTCTGACTTTTCTCAACATTGTCAGTTTATATCTTATAATTCTGACTTTTCTCAATATTGCGAGTTTATATCTCATAATTCTGACTTTTCTCAATATTGCGAGTTTATATCTCATAATTCTGACTTTTCTCAATATTGTGAGTTTATATCTCATAATTCTGACTTTTCTCAATATTGTGAGTTTATATCTCATAATTCTGACTTTTCTCAACATTGTCAGTTTATATCTCATAATTCTGACTTTTCTCAACATTGTCAGTTTATATCTTATAATTCTGACTTTTCTCAATATTGCGAGTTTATATCTCATAATTCTGACTTTTCTCAATATTGCGAGTTTATATCTCATAATTCTGACTTTTCTCAATATTGCGAGTTTATATCTCATAATTCTGACTTTTCTCAATATTGCGAGTTTATATCTCACAATTCTGACTTTTCTCAATATTGTCAGTTTATATCTCATAATTCTGACTTTTCTCAACATTGTCAGTTTATATCTTATAATTCTGACTTTTCTCAATATTGCGAGTTTATATCTCATAATTCTGACTTTTCTCAATATTGCGAGTTTATATCTCATAATTCTGACTTAATTGCAACTGAGTCAGAATTGTGAGATAAAAACTCACAATGATCTTTTTTGTGTTTGTTCCACACTTATTAGTATTCCAAAGTATTCTAAAGTATTTAGATTAAGTCACTAAACTTGAGTAATATAACGAAATACATTACAAATGACTTTTTAAAGCATGTATTTCGTAATCTGTTGTGAAATACATTTTAAAAGTAACCCACCCAGCGCTGTTTGTTTGTACCTCACAAATATGAGTGGCAGCTATAAGGCCTAGTAAAAATAGGACTTTCCATGCAGCAACAGTCTTAGACTGAAGCACATGATACTCCTGGAAAATGAAATGCTCAGTTTGTAACTATGTTACAAAAACATCATATCTCCCATCTGATTTGAATGCCCTCGATCGGGCTTCGGGCACCAGCTGCCTGGCTGTCAATTGCCTGATGAATGCGAGAGGTTGCGCGCTTCGCTGGCGCGCGCGAACTGATATGGGGAAACAGCGGCCCCTAGCGGCGCGCGCGCGTGCGCGTTCAAAATGCCTCAAAAAAAAAAAAAACAGCGTTATGGAAGGGAGGACCATCAATACTGCTCTCCAGAGAATCAATCTGACATTTTTATCAGGCACTGGGACAGTGCTTATGATCCCTTAAGATTTGCAGAAAATTGTGGGCACATCCTAATTATGTTAATAGCAAGTCTATTAAAAATGTGATATGAATTATATTAGGAATCGTCGATATCAGAGGGGGTTAAGGGAGGCAGGCTGTCAGCTTGTGGGTCTGAGGAGCTGTCAATGAGAGAGAGAGAGAGAGAGAGAGGGAGAGAGAGAGAGGGAGGGAGGGAGGTTAGGAGCGCAGAGAACGCTTCTCCTCTCCAGATGGTGTTTTAAACGCAGACAGAAGGGTCATTAGACAGCAACACACCAGCTTCCAACCACTGACAACAACAAAAATAAGCCCAAACGCGAGATGGTTCAGAGCGGAGCCGCGCAGAATGTGTGACAGTCAGCCGGGACGCGGATGATGTTCTTAACGGAGCGCTTTTACGCGTTCAGTGTGGAGGGAGCGCGCGGCGCACAGTTGGAGTACTGACGGGAAGATCTCCGAAACGCGAATCGTTTCCACTGACGAGGACTTTCGGGATTTACAAGAGACGATATCCAGCGCGCTTCTGGGCTGCTCGGAGAATGGAGCATCAGTGGCGACAGTAAAAACGCCGCTGTTCCTCGAGGATCTGCTGTGGAATACGGGATCAAACCGAGGACTTTGCGATATTTTGTTGAGAAATCGAAGCGAACTTTTGTCTTTTTCCCTTTTTTTACTAAGATTTTGACATTTGAAAGGAACGTAATACCAAAGTCTCACTTCTTTAACACTCGAGCTCCAGCTTTCTGTGATATAATTTCGTTCTCTTGAAATCGAATTACCTCATTATTTATTACTATAACGAAGAGTCAACAATCCAAAGGAGTTCAGGACTCTCTCTCTCAGACACTCTGATATATATATATATATATGATTTTTATCCATTTTGGAAAGTTCTTGCCCTTTTCAATGAGGATCGAGGCGTGATGATATAATCTTCGTTTTGTTTTTATTTTTCGCGTGGATTATTTTTGCTGCAAATACCTCAGTTTGACTTCGACCTTCAAAAGTAAGTGATTCATCTGCTTTATTTATCGGATTCTTGTCCGATTTATAAATCGGGATATTATTTATATGAAATGATCAGCGATATACACATTTTATTATCGCTAAAACAAAACTCAAACCTGTATTTGAGTCTCAATAATAGTCTAAAAACTGCTCTACTCTAAAAAAAAAACAATTGCAACCTGATCGGATCAGAAAGTTGTGCAGAATTTATTTATTTCACATTATCTGGAGAGAAAGAGCTTTGATTGTTTATTTTGCACCTGTTCACCTGATGGGATGCAACATTGCAGCATCACTCGCTTCACCTTCAGTCCTGACGCTCCTGCAAACCACCACTTTACTCTTCAATTGACCCTAGTAAAGAGCAGCTGAATTATGAATGAACAGGCGGTAATAGTTCAGTGTCTAAAGGTGAAACCGCACTGTGGCCGCAGACTTTACCACCGACATTTACAGGCAAACGTCCTGCAGCTCCACTACAGTTTGAGGAGACCAGTCTCACAAGTTCTTTAAGACTGTTCATAACCATTTTAATAAAAATGTGCATTGGTCTAATTTGATGCTGAGAAACAACATAGCTAAATGCATGTGCTTAAAATATTAAAAACGAACACTTTAAAATAAGGTGAACTAACAATGTAGTATTTGTTCATCTTTGTCAATGTCGCTCGTTCATTGTTGCATTAACACAACTTTTGATTTTAATAATGCATTAGTAAATGTGTGATAGTTAACTGAAACCTTATTGTAAAGTGTTACCATTATTCACCAACATCCATACTTTTATAGTGAAAAGGCGTAATGTATACTGTAAAAAAAATGCTGGGTTAAAAACAAAGGACAAATGTTAAATGTTTGACCCAACCTGCTGGGTAGTTTAATTAACTCAAATAAATGAACCCAAATGAACATTTTATAAATGAAATAATTATAAATGTTCACCTTTTGATTATTATTGTTGTTGCCATTAGTAATCATGCATCTGATTTTTAATTTCCAACACATTTTGGGTTCATTTCAATTTAAACAATAGTTGAGTTAAATAAAACTGCAGGTTGAGTGAACATTTAACCCGTGTTCATTTTCAACCCAACATGCATTTTTTTTTAAAAGTTGATGATTTGCACTCAATCTAATTTAGTGTAATGCAGACGGTCAGTGAGAAATGCAGTGTGTCATGTGGAAGGGGTCAGCTTCTATCATAAGTTCACTGGTATATCGGACGGAGCGTGTCCTCGTTGCGGTGCTCTGCAGTGGGAGCAGGGACATGGTGTGCACTGGAGGTGATTATTGTAATTTGAGTGCGGGTGCAGGTGAAGTTTGCCGTCTCGTAATTAACGAGAGGAGCAGATGGCGGTGGGCGGGAGATGGGTGCAGGCAGACGGCCGGCCAAGCGGCAGGGGGAGGGAGGGAGGAAGAGAGCGAGAGAACTAGGGGGTGGAGTCAGGCTGTGATCAGTAAACACCTGACCGGCCAGGTAGCCTGACCTCGCAAACGCTTACAGAGCCAGGCTATACCACTTTTGGCACTAAAATCATCTTTAATCTTTTTAATAAGCAAAGAGGTCCTCTAATCCGTGAGTTGGTGACATAAAACGTGCTTTTGTGTTCATAACGTACTGGTTCGAATCTGGCATGCAACAAATCCTGATTCCATTACTGTTAAAAAGAGTTTTTTATGCGCATTTCGGGATATTGCGTAAAAAAGATGCACTTAAATTCTAAAAATGCGCATAAAAACATGTGTATGGAAACACATTTATTGAATAAATCCCTTGATGTGCAACAAAGGCTGTGATTGGATAACTCGACTAACCGGCGGTCCAATCGCATCGCAGCATTTCAAATGTTGGTTTTGGGTTTATGAAACAAATTCTGTCATCAGAATGATTCGCTTCAATTCCCTCCGGAAGCGTCTCGCACCGTTGCGTTCCCAGAGAACATGATGCCGTTTATTGTGTTTCGCAACTCATTTATGACGGAGGAAACGGAAACTTTCATTTTTATTACAGATATCGAGAGATCACACACTCATCCTAATTCCTATAACGCAGTTGTGCGGTCAGATGTGCAGGTGTGGATGGCCAAAGCTTCAGAACGATGTCTTTAGACCATCTCAGTGGAGATGGTCCTGGTCTATCATCTACATTAGCTTCGAAAGAGAGCAATTATGTGTCACTTATGTCCTGGTGTGAGGAAATGTTCTTTCCAAAGTTGGATGAATTGAAAGGAATGCCTTCCATATCCTTGCTGCATCGAATAAAAAAATCCATAACTCCACAGTGTGGATCTCAAAATCAATGTTACAGGAAGAGACTGGAGACAAACTTTTCGATACGTATTGATCCTGAAACGCTTCCAATGCTCATTTTTTGCAAAACAGACACACTCATTCTCTCCGACAGCAACACAAACCTCGTTTCATTTGCTCCGGATGAATATTGTTGGTGTTGTATTTCGCCGTGGGATTGCGCATAATTTTACTCATTCCTGCAGATTTTGTGTGCGCACGCATAAAGCCACCTCTCAGTACGAGCTTGAGTTCTTCGTCGCTGCTTATTGCACTTAAACAGTCAAAATACACACAAAATAATGTCAAAATGGTGGCGTAAACACAGTCAGTTTTAAGCGGACGTAAACAGTTGAGAAAGAAAGCGGATGTGTAACAGTATAATGGATCCGTGTGTCAGGTCTTAAAGTGACAGTAGCCTAATAAAACCGTTACATGTTCTTTGGTCACTATGGAAGATGGCAGCAAAGGTAGTTATAGAACGATACAACTCTATACAAGGGAAAACTTGAGCGACAATTATATGAGAGAAACCTCGTCCTCATCACCTGTATTCGCTGGCTTCTGCGGCACATGAACGTATAAGTGGCGTTTACTCCGTATGACTGCGTTCCATCTTTGTTATTGTTCTTTTGCACATGCGGATCAGTTCAGGATTGTGATTAGTTATATCAGAATTGGCCAGAATTGAGCACTAAGGATTGCAGTGGGTAGCCACTCGCTTAGTCTGTCTATTCTGATGAATGTCATACTTGATCGGCCTCCTAGTTGCTGATAAATAAGCTGATAAAGTGTGTCTCAGTACATACTCAGGGGTGAAGGCAGTATAAATCCTGCTGTTATGGCAAATTATCCCCATCCGGTTGTCTAACCGTGGCCCGGGCTCCCAGCGGGAGTGCCAGTGAGCAGGGAAGGGCAACGGGGCAATTGCCATAGTTTCAGCCCTGTTTATCCATCCAAACAGTGGGAAAGACGGCGACGGTGCGGTGAGCGCATGTGTTTGACATTACTGTGACATGGCGGCCTCTCTCGGGAGAAGGAGAATGTCAGAGAGCAGAGGAGCCGGCCAGCTTCCAAACATCTGGAGTAACAAAAAACACATTTACGCCACATTGTCAGAGCGGGGAGTTCACTCTGAGAGAAAACCACATCAGTCTCAAATACACTCCCTCTTTCCTTCACCCATGTGTTCTCACAAGAAACGGTGTTGTGCTATCTTAAAAAACACTATAGCTTAGTTTTATAGAAGATTGCATGTAAAATGGAGAGGCTTTTGAGTATTGGCATTAAGTCTGGTCCACTCTGCAGCTCATTGTGGCCCACTTAGACAGGAAGAGATTGTCCGATTGACATGTGAAGTGACCAGTCACAGGTTTTTATTTTCAAGAGCAGGTCAATCTGGAATCTCCAAAACTGAATGTGCTCAAGGATTTAGTTTAATTGCTGTTAAAGGTGCAGTAAATGATTTCTGAAAATCGCTGTTTAAGGGTTATCGGGCTGAGCAGCACAACAGACTTGTAGCCAATCAGCAGTAGGGGGGCGTGTCCATTCATGATGGGGGAGGAGAGAGAGTGAGCCAATCAGCAGTAGGGGGCGTGTCTATTCATGATAGCGGAGGAGAGAGAGTGAGCCAATGAGCAGTAGGGGGCGTGTCCACTCATGATAGGGGAGGAGAGAGAGTGAGCCAATCAGCAGTAGGGGGCGTGTCCACTCATGATAGGGGAGGAGAGAGAGTGAGCCAATCAGCAGTAGGGGGCGTGTCCATTCATGATGGGGGAGGAGAGAGAGAGAGCCAATGAGCAGTAGGGAGAGAGAGAGAGCAAGAGAGATTTGAAGAAAGACTGTAGAAAGGGAGATGGCTGAGAGACATTACAAAAAGAGAAAAGCTCTGAGGAATATCACAGGAAGGCTTATGATCAGGCAAGAGCTTTCGGACACGCGTTAATATTCAGAGAGACCGAAGCGGGAAGGCCTGAAAATGGATGCTGAAGTTGTGTTGTTTCTGCTCTACACATGAGTAGTTTTGAGTGTGTGCTCCTGGCGGATAACAACAAACCCTTGTTTGGATATACTCCTGCACTGTATGTTAATTTTTTGTTGTTCCTTGTCGTGTGTTCGTCATCTTTGCTTTATTTTGCTTTGCTTCATGTTATGGGCGGAGCAATGAAGGGAGGAACGTGTTTGTTTGCGTGGATTTCCAATCAAATCAACAGTGTTTCTCAGAAATCGCTTACTGCACCTTTAAGCACCCTGCTCAGCTTTAATTAATGCTAAGAAGTTCGCAAACACTGCCAAATCCAGCAATTAGATCTTGAAGCGCCAATCAGCCAATCAGGTTAAAGCTTGCATTTTGAGAAATAAGAGACTGCTCTGGCTGATGTTGCAAGATCCTCATTTCTCTGTAATGAAAAACAGATCAGATCTGATCAAATAGGGGACATTGTAAACCTCTTTGAGAAGTGGCTCCCGCTATGATTTGGCTTGTTTTGTTTGGATGATAAGCAAAGTCTTGGTAAATAAGAAGGTGAGGAGGATAAAATGATAAGTTGGCAGTGAAAGACAGGGCAGCAGCTGGAGTAATCCCTGCTGTAGAGGGGTTTATTAATCAAACAGTGTGGAAGTTCATATCGCCGCTCCTGTCTGTGATAAAGCTAGTTCCTCGCTTCCTCTCTCGCCCACAGCCAGTTAGTTATCACACACTTCTGAGTGGTAACTACAGATGAAGTTCAGTTATTAAGCCCTCACACACACACAATTCTCCTCACAATGATGTTCAAGTATTGAGAAGGGGCTCTGGGCTGGATTGGGGCTGGGAGACGTACGATGTAGCGTATTTGCACAAATTAAAGCCGCCGTTATCTCACGGAAACAGAAGCGGAGCGCCGGACTATCCTGTCATTCTTGAAATGGGTTTGAGCTGAATTTCACTGCAGCTCCAGTCTCTTACGAAGACCTTAATCTAACGCAGAGGTCTTCTCTGATCAGTTATTGTTCCACAACCAGGGATCCACCAGAAGGAAGTTTAATTTTCATTCATTCAAAAAAAAAAAAAAAAAGGAACATTTTCAAAGCAAATGGAATTGGGAGAAACATTTTTTGTTGATGTTCCAGCCGGAGGAGGGGGGGGATCTTTTTAAGAGGATATTCCTATATGGAAATGAATACAAATTCCTGTAGAGACTTTACAGAATCAAAAGTGTCTATTAAGAGGGACTAAAAATACCAAAAGCTGCATCAATCCCCACTGTGGACGTGGAATCGTTATTATTATGAATCTTGGCATATTTACTTATTTTATATTTATATATTAATTTATATTTTATCTATAGTTCATCCGACGTAACTATTTTTCTGCAATAAAAGTTATTTCCTTAATTTATTCCAAATTTTTGATTGATACTTTGCTTTGATGTTTTGTTTTTTTTTGGATACTATTTTATAAAATTGTATCATTTTTTTTATTTGTTACTTGTTTAATCCACAATAGTTAAAGGGATGGTCCACCCTGAAATGATTTACTCACCCACGTTCTTATTCGGACCACAAAAGGAGACTTTTTAATAAAATGTGCCGTATAACGGCAGTGAATCGCGACCAGCTTTTAATATCACAGAAAGATCCCATGTGACGTGTGCTGTGTATTCCAAGTTTTCTGAGGTTTAGTGGAAAACAAACGAAAATATTCCGTGCTTGACTCCATTAGCGCCGCAGTTCGCCCAGTTATTAAAGTTATGAGAAATCAAGATTAATAAAAATACAACATCTAAAAATCCCCAAAAAGTATCCATGTTTTTTCTTCCCTGAGTTGAATATCTCCGGACAGGAGCTGCGTTTGTCTGATGCCGGTTGACAGGTGTGAACGCAAACAATACATTCACCTCAGAGAAGAAAGTACATGGATTGTATTTCACGTCGTGTGTTTGTTGATCTTGATTTCTCACAACTCGTGTGAGAGAAACGTGGCGCTAATAGAGTCTGATGAACGCAGCCGCGCACAGAAGATCAACGGCCAAGGTCAGGACTTTCATTAAATAATACATTAAATTTCAGTTTTTTCAATTTCAACGCTCAAAATGATGATTGACTCCTCCTGAACTTATGTTAGGAACCTCATATAATCATTTAAGTGACTGAAAAACTGAAGTTCAAATTGAAAAGCGTTGAGGACCCTCGAAGGATGCGAGATCCCTTGGTTCGGTCAAAGCTGCTTTTTATCATGTTACTATGAGCAAAACGGCCTTTGACATTAGTGCTTTTTGCTTGGTTTTGCATGTTTGTAACAAAATTAAAAAGCTGGCATAAAAAAGTAATGATAATACCTCTTTTACTGTAGTGGTTTTTGGAGATGTACTATGTTGTTAGGACACATTCTAATGGGAATACCATAGTGTTTTTGGACACAGTAATAATATTCTTTGAGGTAACACCATGCAAGTACCATAATATGTAAAAATGGTTCTTAAGTGTCATTCTTGAGTACCATTACTACGTCAATAACTTCATAGAAGAAGAGAACATTAATAAATATACACCGCAGATAAACTTGTGTATATATATGTGTGCGAGTTGGGCAGGTTTCAGCCTTTTGTGCTCCATAAATCAGCAAGCTGTAATGACGCAAGAGCCAAAGCAAACAAGAGCAGTACTAGGCTACAGCTGGCCATAGCCTAAGAGAAAGAGAAAGAGAGAGAGTGAATACTGTGGAGAGACAGCAGCTGTCAGGCCCCGCATCGTGCACCTGTCACACAGGAAGTCAGGGCCTGCCACTATTTCCTGGATACGCCTCCTCAGCCAAACACTTCTGCTGTTTTCTCAGAGGATATGTGAGGGAGAGAGCGAGAAAAAAAGAGCTAGTTATCCTAGTCAGGGAATTAGGATGAGAAAAAGGAAGAGTAAGTCAGTTGTGAGTTGAATACTGCATATGTAAAGAACTGTTGCTACAGTCTAATAACATAATGAGTCAATAAGGTTAACACTGATGGCTTGAGGATGGACACATTTTGATAGAGGTAGACAGTCGTTTTGGTAGGATAACTATACGCACACAACCGCTCGTTTACATTTTCATCCTTCTCCCAGGTAATAGTCGTCCACGTGACAGGATGTGACATCACTTCTAGCGCAGTAACAGATGGTGAGCATGGTAGCTTGGCGTTATAGCCTCTCTTGTTTTTCTTCCAGTCATATGAGCAGGGGATCTGTGGTGTGTGTGTGTGTGTGTGTGTTTTGCTTGGCACGCGTCCTCTTTGTTTGTTAGGATTGTCAAGGCGGGTCCTCTGGAGGGCTTCTGTGTCTAATTCCCTAGCCGCCCCTCACGCTGCCTGTATGCAATTAACAGAGTAATTAAAAGCTTGATGAGCTAATTGGTGTTGGGTGAAGCTGCAGGTGTTTTGATTGGGGAGCTTGTTTGTGGAAGTGCGGAGAGCAAACAGATTCCTGTCATAGATCATTTTGCCTCTCTTTCCCCCCACTATTAAAGTAATACATGAGTTTAGGGGAACGTGGAGCTATTATAATTATTTATCAGTCTTGATGGGAAAACTGTAATCGTTCCATAATGATCATTCTTGTAGGGCTGAAGGACAAGCGTGTCTTATTATTTTTCCAAGATCTAATAAAACAGTCATTAGAATTATGGCTCTCTTAGAAGAACAAAAATGTTGCATTCTTTTGTGTAACTCAGTGTTCTTTCCTAACCGGGGGGGGGGGGGGGGGGGGTTGTCTTATCTTTCATCTCCCACTAAAGAACTCTCTGGTCTCTATGTCCGAAATGGCTCCTTAAATAGGGCACTATTTGAGCGGACGGCCATTTGTAGTGGTGCCCGAAACCATAGTGGACGCTATCGAGCGCTCTCATTCAATCCCACAATGCACTGCAATAACGAGTGTACAACCGATGCACACTCAACAGCGAGAGGATACACATTGAGTCGCGTGTTGAATGAATTCCCGTGTCTCACCAGAATATGGCCGATTCATTCGTCCATCCATCTTCCAAACCGCTGGTCCAATGTGGGTGCAGCGTAATATCAATATTCCTTTTTAATTGATTATTATTATAATTATAATTATATATTATTATTATTATATTATTATAATTGTTTATACATGCTATTTTGCATGACAAAGTGGCAGGCCTTCTGCCGCACTCCTTCAAGTGGACTATATTAGCGGAGTAACGTAGAGAATAGTGAATGAGGGTGCGATTGTGAACACAGCCTCTGTTTTTGAAAATCAGTTGGCAGATGTGTTGGTGATGGCTATATGCCTGCATGACTCTTGGTCCCCAGGTGTCTGAGCTGAGGCTGAGGACGTTCCTCTGTGTTTGTGTGTGTGCTTGTGACAGTTATTGATGTTCAGGTGTGTGAGCTCTGAACAGCGACACACACTGCGAACATGCTGCCTCCGCCTCAAGCACAACGGTTACTCTAGGCAGCACAGGAAACAACTACAAACGCAACAAGTCCACAGAAGGGTGGAGGGACACGAGAGACAGAATGCCGTCTTGGACAGATTCTGCACGCTGAAAAAACCCAGACCACTTACATGAAGCTAAACAACATGCACCTTGTTGTGAATTTGCACTTGCATGTTCCATATTCCTGCATATATCGGTGCCCAGCGCTGTCCTAACACACTCCAGATGGGCCGAGCTGGGGAGTTGTTCTTGGCACGTCCCGGCTCGGCTGAATGTCACAAATACTTTCCTTTATTTAGGAATGGCTAAGGCCGGGCGGCCGAGGAGAGGATAGGAGGGAGTAGGGTAGAGAGCAGCTCAGCAACATCTGGGTTTTATTAGCAGCCATTGGGAGAAATCTGAAAAGGAAGTTTTTTCTTTCTTGCCTTTTGGGGTAGTGTTGGGCTTTCCAGAATCCTGACCACTTATTACACCCTCCCTGCGGAGAACAGATGGACTTCAGGACAGTTTTATCAATAATCAGAATAAAATCTGAGAGAATGAGAGACACATCGGATGCTGCTCCATAGCATGAGATGCTGATGTCCCAGGCTTCTTTGGTCAATCAGCTTGCCAAAAAGACTGGTTTTACTAGCTTTATTCAGGCTGGTTAAGCTGGTCCATCAGCTATACTATACTGTACACACACCAAATCATCTTAAACCAGCTTGGACCAGCAGGATAAGTGGAAGGCATCCCCTGAAGTAGACCTTGACTTTACTTTGTAGGACCCCTAGTAGATGCCATTATGAACCATTCCTCCACTGGTAATGCGAATGCATAGCTCTCTCAAGGTATATATAGTGCTACAGCTTTAGAAAAGACAGCATTCTTCGCAATGGATCACTTCTCTCTGATTTCAGGTATAGGTAATGCCTAGGTTTAGGGCAGTGGTTCTTAACCTGGGTTCGATCGAACCCCAGGGGTTCGGTGAGTCAGTCTCAGGGGTTCGGCGGAGGTCAAGACACACACCCGACACATATGATTCGTGATGACACGGCTCGCTTTTTCTTATTAAGAAGGGTTCGGTGAATGCGCATATGAAACTGGTGGGGTTCAGTACCTCCAACAAGGTTAAGAACCACTGGTTTAGGGTTAAGGCTAAGGTCTAGGATCTAGACATAAGAGAAGGATGTTGATCCAGGAACGCACCCTTCTCGGCTCCCCTTAAAAGTGTGTTCTGAAAAGATCTGTCAATAAACAGGTTTCCTTGCGCTCTGTTCATAAAGTGTTACAGTGAAGCTGAGTTGAGTTGCCACTTTCTAGATGAGGTGAAACCCAAGAGAACAACATTTAGCGTATGTCTTCCTCGTGACAGAACGATATGAGGATCTCTTCAAGAGAATAATGTGCATGTAGACACTTTATCAGGACTGTACTGTGGCTATACATGCACCATTTTTGGTGACCCCAACATTCTTTCCCACACACGCATACATGCTGGACGTCTCTCTCTCACACACATACATGAGTCTCAGGGCCCAGGGGTCTGTTCAGCTTGTGACTAAATACGCATTTATTGCCATCTGAATGTTTGTTTTCTCAAAAAAATATTTGCTCAGCTGAAGACGCCTGCTTAGGCTCTCAGAGAGTGTGTTTGTGTGTGCGTGCACTCTCACCCTTATTGTACTTTGAGTTGTAAATAATTGAGAGATAAGTTCAGTGTGGAGAGCACAAGATGCTGGCCAATTAGATGACTTTATAACTCTCAGCCGCCTTGCTGTCTTCGACGTATAGTATATCGGCAGCTGCCTTCTAAGGGAGACATTTTTCGTTTTTTTCCCCTGAAATTCATGACATTTCATTCAGAGATTGCGGGCGAAGGACACATGCAAGGCTACCTTAGAGTTTGGCTAAAATAAGTTACAGCATGTTAGAAGGCAGCATCATTTTGCTGAACAGGATCGGAAACGTACATGTGAATGCGGTTTGGGTAAACAGACACTTCCCATTCTAGTTCACACAGCCTCCTACAAAGACAGACCCTTGGGATATTGACCGGTCAGATCTGAGCCTTGCGGCAACGTCTCTTCCTTCAGCATGGAGATTTGAGAATATGGGCTCTGGTCCACAGAGGAGCTTTGGGTGATGATGAGGAGGGATGGTGGGATGGCTGGGGCGAGGGATAGTGGACGGACGGGTCTTGAAGTGCCGGCCAGGGGTCGAGGGCTGTAATCCTGCTGTTTTGATGAGAGGCCTCTGTTTGTGTGGACTCGGCAGCGGCCTGATGGGGAGCAGATGTGGGAAGGCAGGCGGTCGGGCACAGAGCCAGAGCAGCTGGGAGAAATTAAAAACAAGAGCATTCCTAGAGACTGGGGGAATTACAGAGGGGTGGATGGAGGGGGAGCGTCGTTACAGGGACAGGGAAAAGAAGCCATGTGAAGGGAGAGAGGGTTACCTTGAGGGGCTTTTCATTGTGTTCGAGTGAAAGGTAGCTCAGTACGGACTAATGGCTGAAATAAGGAACCATGTCACACACACACACACACATCAATGTGTGGTCATACACTAGACTTCTGCTGTTTTTATATAAGTCGAATTATAATGACTACAGACTAACCTAAAAGGTAACCCTTTAATGATAACCCTAGGCATCCACAAAGAGAAGTTCTTTCATGATTCTAAGCTAAATAAAGCACACATCTCACAAACTCTAAAACGAGCAAATCACAGAAACCAGAATTCTGGGCTTGTCATTATACGACGGATTCTTGTGTGTTTGGATCTTTCACTGAAAGGCAAATGTCTGCAAAAAAGTTACGGAATTACAAACAGGAGCGCTTTTGTGGTGCGGTTTTTCTTTTCGATCTGATTATAGCACAAAAGCAGATGGACAAGGTTAGTTTTAGCTGTCTTATAAGTGTGCGTTTTCCTCCAGACATCTAGCATATGGTCAAGGCGGAAGCCCGGAGAGACTGCTTTAACAACATGACAGAATTGCAGCATTGAGGATCGAGTCACACATCTGTAGGAGGTCTGTTAAAAGCATAGTGCACGATCTATTCGGCCTATTGATCTCGCAGTACGGCTCTTCCGTCTCATATAATTGACTGTGTATGCGCATGCTTTAATTTTTGGTATACGCAGAGTAATGGAGTTCTTAGTTGTTTTATTAAAATATCAATACGCCATGCTTTTCCCGTGCTGGTCCGAGCATAGCTTATGCCGGTGAGGAAGCGAGGAACTGACTAACTCAAGGCTGTCTTGGAGAAACAGTTGAGATATTAAAAAGGGATTTTTCTTTGCTATAGGTGGGCACATGTTTGTGAGCAGTTGTACAGATGCTGAATCTTCTCTCCGGTTAGCTCTGTCTCTCTTCGTATCTTATCTAAGTAATTCTTTGTTTGGGCTTTATGGAAGCACAGATGGTCAGAGAAGGGGCTCATACATGGACTTTCTAATGTATTAAAAGTGAAATCCAGTGCCCCGTGTGTGTGCGTGTCCTGCTGTGTCCTTTAGCTGGTCAGATTAATCAGATATCTGTAATCCCACAGTGGATACAGGCAGAGCAGAGCCTCTCTCACCTTGCGTCCGTGTATATTCGACAGCGCCTCTGTCTGTTTCTCGGTCCTCCCGTGGGAGTTCGTGCCACTGCAGCCAGGCCATGGCAACTTCCAGAATCCCCTGGGAACGCATGCAGGAATTGCCATGTGTTGCTCCCCTAAGAGTAAATTAAAAAGAAGTGATTATGGCCTGTTTTTCCGTCAGCAGCCCTTGGAGGGAATGGATTTTATTCATCTTTTAAAGTTTAAATAATTTCAGATCACAGAGATTGTGCACATCTCTGACTTGCTTCTTATATAGCCCCTCCGATTGAATACTAACATTAACATTTCCTCAGGTTATGAGTGACCGATGTGTGTCTGTGTGAATGCTTGATGGCCTGTTCTTTGTTTAATGGCCCCTCTGAGACTGCAAGCTGCTGGGCTGAGTGACAGATGGACAGGCAGGGCTTGTGGCCTTAGCAGGATCTCTCTCTACCTGTCTACATTTGGCAATGACAGGGACAGCGACACACAGAGCAGTGCGCCGTTAACCCCACGCGGCAGGCCAGCTATGGCCTATTTTGGTCGGTGCGGCATTAGTCCTAATTCCTTGTTATGTTTATTGTCCTGAGGTCGATCTTTCGATGATTATTAAGAGCTAATTCTCTTTTCAGATTTCCTTTATTTTAGTATGGTTCTTTATTAAAGGGTTAGGTCACTTCTGATAATTTACTCACTCCAGTGTCATCCAAGATGTTCATGTCGTTCTTTCTTCAGTCAATAAGAAATGAGGAGCTAATATACTGGACTTCACTGGGGTTCAACGGGTTGAAGGGTTTCAGTGCAGCTTCAGTATCGAGGAAGTGCAAAGTCGAACAAAAGGTGATGTCGGATGATTTTTAGTCGGAGGAAAAAGTGACAGAGTGTAAAGTCTTCGACTGAAGAAAGAAAGAAAGACATCTTGGATGACATGAGGGCGAGTAAATGATCAGGAAATTTGAATTCTGAAGTGAATTAATCCTTTAAGAACTAATTTCTCTTTTCACATTCCATTTATTTTTAGTGTTCAACATGCACCGTTCTCTATTAAAGTTTGACATTTGGAGACATTTATAGACAATGGTTTAGTCTCAAATTGTTTTTGATATGAAGAACCCCAAAAGCACTTAACAAATGTCAATTTTCTGAGTAAAACAGCGAATGATAATCCAATCTTGTGCTTTTTAAAAAGAAATTTCCAGCATTGTGTCGGTTGCTTGATTTCCAGTTCTATTTCGATGTATGAGGAAGCTCCGCCCATCATGAGATGTCATTGGTTTAAATTCCCTTCACGTAAAAGGTATTCAATTAATGTGATTACAGGCAGCATAAACATCAAGCATGTTATGATTGGCGTCTATTTTGACACTTTGCGTATCACTTTTTGTTATCAGTGAGGACAGAATGTGACCTGGTGGTGGAAAATGGTAGCATGATGCCAGCTTAGAACTTAAGACTGAGTAGAAACAGCAGAAATGTCGTGCTCCTCAGGACCCTCAGCATGTCCCCTGTGCCGAGGCGGCCCCTAACCCTCAGACCAGCTTCAAACCCCGTCACCCTCCTGCAGCTGTCATCCCTCTAAGGTCGAGTACCAATTATCTGGCTGTTAGTAGTTTGGCTGTGACCCTGTACGTTTAGTTATTTTTGCACATGACATCTCGGCCGGGCGGTGGGGGCTTTCTCCGAACATGGCCTGGGCTGGTGGCCCCAGCATACGGCCAGGGTGTTGTGCTGTTTTTCGGGAGGTCTATCTGACTGAAGGTGACAGTGGAGAGAAGTAGGGGCAACTGATCCACAGTGACTGACAGCACTGAGACAAGAGGCGCCTGTCAGAGAGCCTGCTGCTCAACACATGCTGGTGAAACATGCACACATTTAATGTTTACGTTTGTGCATTTACTATAGTTTCACTTGTTTTGGACATGCATCATTGTAATACCATGTTTTTTGGACATGCAATTTTTCACTATGTTCTAATAAAGTACTCGTAAAGTATATGAATTCGCCAATTGTGATTGATGAGAAAGAAATTACGGGGTTACACACAAAATTATTTGATTTGCATGACCGAATATTATCATCAGCGCATAAAATTTATTACAACAAAGCAAAGATGCAAACAATCGCATTGATGGATCATTGCACCGTAACATGCAATAATTATAAAACAAAATTTATACACATTTATCATCTTAAGGTCTCTAGAATAAATGAGCACTGAAGTTGTTCTCTCAGAGTTTGTGGCATCGATAGTGTCGCTCTCGGCGACAGACAATAGTAAGGAGTGTGAGCTGTCACCAGTGATGGTGTGTGCTAATCTCATCTGATGCTACTTCTTTCGGGAATATCTGTGCTTTCAAACACACACACGGTAAACATCACCTGCTTAAATCTCATGATGACAAAAGTCTTTTTCACACTGCCCAAACAAACACCAACGGGGTTGACAAACTGATCCAAGAAAAACACTATTGGAATCTGGTGTTTGTTGGGACACTGAATTGAAACCATGACAACAATGAGTGTGTTACTTCAGATGTGAGGACAGAACAGCATGTGACACCATAGTTAGGTAGACAAAGGGATTGTCACATGACCAATACGGGCCAGGCGGGCAAGAGTGAGGAAGACTTGCCATGTTTGGTTCCACAGCGGAGCATAGATGAGGGTCAGTGTGAACGCAGCCTTGTTGAAGTGTTCAGCACCGTGATGGACAGCAGCAGATCCAGCTGCACTTGTCACTGGCTGTCAAGTGCCTGTCCATCCGGCAGACAAGAGCGGACAACAGGCGGGGGGTGGAGGACATGATGGGGATGTCAGGGTGATGGGGGGATTGGGTGGTGGGCAGAGGGGTCCCGTCAGCAGCAGCTGAGTTGGAGAACAGGTGTGACTGGATGTTTTCAACAGCAGTGACATTTACCCTCCGCCTCAGTCTGCCAAAGCCGCACTTTATCTCTATCAGCGGAGACTGCACAGATTTACTGCTATGAAATATTATAAGTCTGTCCGAACAACTCACTAGAGAGGTACTGCTGAAAAAAGAATGCCACATGCATGATCCAGCACTGTGAACAAGACACAACATATGTGTCAAACATGATACAGCTTTTATGTGACCAGAGTAGTATTGGCCTGATCGGTAACATGTTTCAGACACATTAAGCCATGGCACTGTACAGGGAGGTATGGGTTTGAATGCTGCACATTTTGTCGATGTCATTATTACCTGTCAATCTCACTACTTTTGGAATGTATAAAATGGAAAAGCTCTAAAAGAATACAACTGTTTCATGTAATTTGTAGGTAGCACAGGACAGAAGGCTGGAACGATGCCAGATTCACCTGCTGATGTCAAAACCCAGCCCAGGTCAACTCCGCCCACAATGCCACCTCCACCCCCTGCTGTCAGCCAGGCAGCCAATCGCAATGCATCATTCACACCCACAACAAGTAAGTGATCTTAGTGCAATTTGTTTTGTGAACTTGCTGCATTCATAACACCCTCGAAAACCAGGTGTAGACTGGCAATTCGTAATGCAATGCAAATATGTTTTCACAAGGGAACGTTATGGTAAACTGTCTTCTAGGGTCCGTTATCTCTTTTAGGTGAACTACTGTCATGGTGGAGCAACAATCTGATAAGAATCTTGCTGAGAAAGTTAAAGTTGGTGAACGATCGACATTTTTATTGCTAGCTAACTGAATAATAACATATTCGAATCAAAAAGACATTTGAAGATAACTCAATCACCCTCCGGCTCCCTTTTAAGTACTTGGGTTTGTTTGCACCACAGTAACTAATGAATGCTCATTTTGGACCAGATTTACTAACAGTTTGCGGCAGTGCAAACCTTCTTGTGGTGTTTAAAAACTACTGTCAGGATTTACTAAAAACACGCAGTGAAAAATTTGCGCTGAAAACGTGCGGCTAATCTTATTGCATTTGCGTTTGTAGGAGTTTCCCTTTATGCGAGAGTATTTTAAAGAATCATGCAAGGTGATTTACTAAGGTTTGAGCTAGTCAATTTACTGGTATTTGGGCCATTATTTACCGCCAAAAAAACGAGACACTAATTTGCATTGCTCTTGGTAGATTGCATTGGTCATTATGGAAATGATCCAGCTGCGTCTCTGTTCTTTAATTTGCGCATCGTCAGTAGATCACGGGCAGAACTTTCCACTCCCATCGGCACTTTTTTGGGATTGCAGCGTGTTCCTATAGCTCAGAATGCCCTTGTAACATGAGCAAGTGTTTGTGTATGGTAGGTTGAGCCATTGTGTTGGAGTGTCAGCGCTTAGGATAGACAGCAAAAGATTTGTTTATTGCATACGGGGGGATTCGCGGGCAGCATCAGGCTCGGCGGGGCTTGGCAGATCTCGCTACCCTATATAGCAATGACAGGCCTTGTTGTTTCACCTGTTGCATGGGTCGTAGCGTAGCCTGCTTGCCACTCTAAAACCAGAACACAAGTGTGGGAGTCACATGGTAAACCCACATGTGTCCAGCCTGGAATGGCGAGATAAAAAGGGGCACAAGCGAAATGAAAGACTCTGTGTTCTGCAACATGAAGCCATGCACACACTCATACACCCAGCAGTGTGAACATGCCTCCCAACTTGGAGGAAAGCTACCCTCCAAGCTGTGTTTGCACAATCGTATGCTTACCAATGTCCCAGAGGATTATGGTCTGTAACTCTAAGCCCTCACGCTGTGTCCACTACTCAAGTAATGTTTGTTTATCTGTGGTCAGGGCTTCAGGCACAGGTAACAAAAAAAAGAAGCCCTACTCTTAGGGAGAAGGCACTTGACCATCAGAAGGAAGAGGAAAGAGTGTAGGGATGAGATGCAGAAGTGGAGACGGAGTGGAAGTGTGGATGGGGCGGCCTGGACTCTGAAAGCTGCAAATCTGCTCTCAGCTGGTAGACATGTGCACAGCCTGATTTAGATACACACCTGCTGTTGGAATAAAAGTAACCCAGTCCAGGGGGCTATTTTTGGGACCTCTTTAACACGTTCCTCTTATAGTTGTGTCTTAGTGAGTGAGTGAGCAGTGGGAAGCAATAGACCGGTGGGCGGCATGCGTGTATGTCGTGGAGAGAGATAGTGAGCGAGAGGTAGCCGATGGCCCCATTCTCAGTGTATTTGTTTGGAGTGTGCAGAGAATGAAACGACGAGTACAGAGCAATGTGCTGCGTTACAGTCACAGTGTATCTGTAGTTTCAGTTTGTTCTTTGGCTGTCCTCAGAATGCATGTGCCCTCTTTGTGCTACGTTGGAGCTTCCTGGAGGGGGCTTTCCAAGACTGAGATGGATAAAAAAGAGAGCAAAGGAGCCTTGCTTGTCTTAAACGATGCTAATACAAACAATGGCTCTCTTTCCTCAGTGCTGAACGGGAGCAGTCACTCCCCCACGACGCTAAACGGAGCTCCCTCAACCCCCAACGGCTTTAGCAATGGACCGGCCACCTCCTCTACCGCCTCCCTGCCAACCCAGCAACTCCCGCCTGCCTGTGGAGCCCGACAACTCTGTAAGCTAAAGCGTTTCCTCACCACACTACAGCAGTTTGGCAACGACATCTCGCCTGAGATTGGAGAACGAGTACGCAGCCTGGTGCTAGGGCTAGTGGTGAGTGTCTGATGGCTCTCTTTATCCTTTAACTGTGTGTTTTGTCTCCAGTTCTGTTCTCTACTGGGTGTTAAATGCATTGCTCTTTCTGTCTTATCAGAACTCAACTCTAACCATTGAAGAGTTCCATGCCAAACTTCAGGAAGCCACAAACTTTCCCCTGCGTCCCTTTGTCATTCCATTTCTCAAGGTAAGAACAGGCACAAAAACATTCACAGTTCTTCACTTCCAGCAATCTCGAGTATCCAAAATTTGGACTACTGACTATTAAAGTTAGATCCACACTGCATTGAGTTCCATGAATTACCTTACGTAGTAAGGAAAGGGCTATAAAGAGACCAACCTACAATTTAGGAGCATATAAATCATATACAATTCTGAGAGCAAAGTAGAATAAACAGGTTTGCTCAAGGATACCTGGTTTACTTTCTAATATCAAAGCGTTGCATATCATTAAAGATTTGATGGCATAAACCTTGCGAAGTTTATCCAGCGATTCAGAGTTCCACTTTCGCTCATTGTTGCATCCAGGGAATGTTGTTTCGCAGCAGATTTGAAAATTTTGCAAAGTGCGGAAAAGCAATCAATCAAGTTCCATTTTGAGAAAGCTTTTTCAGTTTTTTGTGCAATATGAATCAGATGGTGGGTGAACAGTTTGTGGGCGTGCCGTCTGAAGCTAAAACTACTCCACCAGAGTTCTTAAAGTCTTTCTGTATCTGTATGAGGAGCTCTTCCTTATGGTGCACCATATGGGAAAGGGTGGAGGGGGAGGGTATTGGGACTTTGAGACAGACAGGCAAAGTGACAAACAAAAAGAAGGTAGATGGATGGCGGCCAGCTTCGGCACACACATGAACAGACTCGCTCAGTATTTCCCTAACCCCGGATGCATGGTTTTCAGTGCATGTAGATGAGTGAAGCCCATTTGATGAAGCATCCGCAACCCCTTCCAAATCCCCCCTCCCTGCTCTGCTGTAGCTGGTCTGTGCTGATCTAGTGCTCCATATGGCCATCATTTGTGATTCATTAAAATTGGCACACTTGTGTTTACCCAGAGTGGAGAGGAGTGGTGTGGGCCAAAGAAGATTTTCTGGCAGATGTTGCAGTGGGTGCTGTAAGCAGCACAGCTTTCCGTTGCTCTGCCGCTGTTGTCTTTATGCTGATCCCTTTCTGTCCTCAGACATCACACAGATCCAGGGCTCATACACATACACGGATTCTCTGATGCATTGAGATGCTTTCTCAAATGACTCTGCATTGATGCACCGAAGTATATTGATGCACCTAAGAATATTAAATAAAGTCAGTAAAAATTTCGTTTGCATACTTTGTTGCAAAAAAGATTTATGGCTATACGCAATACGCCGCATTGTGATTCCATAAAAGTTCAATTCTAGTTGTGCAGCGCTTAAAGATTACCACACCTAAAAAACAAGTGTCTGACAAACATACAACACATTCACACAATGCACTACTTCAATGAAATATAGTGATAACACAGATTTAAACTGTTGGGTGCTGAAAGAATGTTCTAGTACTAAAGGGGCCACAAGCCAGCCACCACACTCCCCTGTCCAGCATAAAATATGGGAACTCACAGAGACCGTTGCTTTTGCAAGAAATAATCATTCCAAAACACACATTCACAGGCTTAAAACTCAGTGCATATGTATCACCCATAACTGGTTGTAGAGAGTTAATATATCCATTAACCACAAAATGGAACGAGAAAATATTTGGTCTGGAAAGTTTTCCCCCAACCCCAAGTCTTCCACTATGCATTTGCGTGTGTTAGTGAGATATAGACTACACAAGACATATCTCATAGTGTGAGTGTTTTATTCAAAGCAGAGCACTGTGGTACATGGCACCCAGCACATTGCTCACAGGCTGCTGTCAGAGGCCTGCAGAGTGTTGATGTTACACATCTGTATCATCAGCCAGCTGTGTAATGTTACACTGACAGCCAAAGAGAAAAAGACAACAAGAAAGAGAGGGTGAGAGAGAGAGGCAGCGGAGTCCTCCTATTGCAGACCTCAGCAAGGCACAAACACATGGTGGGCCAGAGAAAGTGTCTGTTTTATGTCATCCTCTTTCTCTTTCTTACCACAAACCATGTTGAAAGACCAACATAGCTGGTCATCAGCACATGCTGTGTTTTGGATACTGGTCTCCAGCTTCAGATGCTGATGTCCCCACTAGGCTTCTTAACTAGCCTAACCTGCAAGACTTCTTTGGTAAACTAGCTTTACCAGAAAAACCAACTAGACCAGTACGAAACCAGCACTAACCAGCATAATCCAATGATTGCCCCACTAGAAATCTTAACTTGCTTAGCCAACAAGACTTACTTTGTTTACTATCTTATGCTGAAAGATTTTTTTGTTAATCTTTCACAATAAACAATAAAAACCAGCAGCTACCAAACTAGGACTAAACAGCATAAACCTGCCAGTATCCCTAACAGGCTTAAATAGTTAACTACCAAGACTTCACCAGCCAACTTTCTGGTTAACCGGTTTCACTAGCCTGGTTTTGCTAGTGGTCCACTGGCTAGACCAGCACCAAACCAGCACTATCCAGATGGAGATTTGTGTTGGTGTAAGCTAATCTTTTTTTTGCTTTTCTTTCTCTTTCTGTCCGGCAGGCTAACTTGCCCCTCCTGCAGAGGGAGCTGCTTCACTGTGCTCGGATGGCAAAGCAGACCCCAGCACAGTATCTGGCCCAGCATGAACAGCTGCTGCTGGATGCCAACGCCAGCTCTCCACTGGACTCCTCCGAGATCATGATGGAACTCAACGAACATGGCAAGAGACGTACCCCGGACAGGTACTCACACTTCAACACACTCAAACTTGTCTTTCTGTGTACCATTTTCATAACAAATACCTTGAGTCATAAATACCTACAAAGTCAAGCAAAAGGCAAAAATGTAGACAGCTACGGTAAATGTCAACACAACCTTGCCCTGGGCATACTTCTTCCTGTCTGGCTTTGAAATTGCACACACACTCAGTGTAATGAGCGGAGGGTGTGGAAAGGTTAGGCCACACAGAAAGAGACAGTGAGGAGAGTAGAGAGAAGGTGGAAGTGTGAGTGGCGTGTCTGCCAGGTGCTGCCAGCTGCCTGTGGAGTAGAAATAGACTGAGTTGCTCTAACATCACACAAAAGCATGTGCATAGCAACAGTGTCCATTCTCTCCACATACAATAGAGAGGAATCTAGGGCTCTAGACAAATCGAAAATTAACAGTGGGATTTGAAGCACAAAAATTCCTGTTTATCTCCTTTTGTTGTTCTTCTACTCTCTCATCCTCACTGTCTCCTGTTAGTTCCCTGGTAGCTGCCCATATGTCAGCGATGTGTCCAGATGGTGTTCTTGCTGAACCCCTGCTTGAACTGATCCGGGGGGAGGGATGAATATAGAGAGAGAGACAGAGAAAAAGAGAGAGAGAGGTGCGGGTAGAGGAATGGGCAATCCCCCACTGTAATCCATACACCTCCATTTCAGAACCCTAAGCTTACCATATCACGGCGGGAGCCCCAGCTGTTGCTTTGATTTGTGGGATAGCTGGCCACAACCGCAGAAATGCTGCAAAAGGTTGGACGTTTTTTGGTTGGTTGCGGAGGCGGGCATGATGGGGTGTCATATATGCAGCCAGAGTCAGATGTCCGAGCCAACAGCACTCTACTCTCAAGTGCAAGAAAACAAGGTTGCACAGTCCATGCGCACTCCTCGCACACACATGTGTTTCATGCAAGCAGAAGGGAGAGAAGCTTTAGCCCTGAATGCCTGGCTGCTGCACTCAGCTAAACAGATTATTATCAACACTGCAGCACAGGCCAGCCAGATGGCTCCAAAACGCCAGTGTCACTGAACATCTGCCAAAGGGAGCAGCTCTCACAGTACAGCAGCTCAAGAGAGAGACAGGGAGAGAGAAACGAGTGAGAACGGGAAAGATTAAGGGGTTGGGATTTAACTCCACTTCTTGGTATATGAAGGCTAGAGCCCACATATGGCTCACAGCTGGCCTCAACATTTGGACACAAGAGTGGACTGGCGGAGAGAAAGAGGGAGGTGGGATGGGATAGACTGCAAGAATGTGAAACTATCAATGGCCTTCTTTCCTCTTAGGAATGTCCTCAAAGCATTTATACATTCCTTCTAACAGGACCAAAGAGAGTGCAGGGGACAGGGATGGCTTGCACCCAGAACACCTGGCCAAACGTCCATGCACAGTGAGCCCCAGTCAGCGCTTCAGCCCCAGCAGTGGCTTACCTGCACATCCGCCCCCTAATGGCCTACCGACGCACCCACCCAATGGCTTGCCACATCCTAACCCTCCTGCTCCGCAGCATTACCGGTTGGAAGACATGGCACTCGCCCACCACTACAGAGATGCTTACAGACATGCAGAGCACAGGGACGTTCGGGATCGTCACCGGCAATCAGGTCAGATTGGTGTAGCCCATAGTAAAATAAACCAATAAACTACTTGAGGCCTTGTTTACAGTGATTTACCACAATTAAGTAGTGTTGTTAGCCACAATGCTTTAAACAAGAACTGATGCACAGTCACAGGCACATATCTGACATTTTACAGAAAGTTCAAACATGGCTTTAACTGGTTCATAGTTTGAGTAATATTTCCAACCACAGAAGAAATGGCAGGAATGCAGAGCATTGCAGAATTTGCACTTACATGGACATGGATTCTCTATCCTGTTAGTGTGTATGCTAATGTGGTGGTGTGTTTCTGTTATAGCAGTGCATGGAGCACGTCAAGAGGAAGTGATTGATCATCGGCTTACAGACCGTGAGTGGGCTGAGGAATGGAAGCACCTCGATAACGTATGTGTGACCAGATGCTTTATTCCTTTATCATCTTTCATACATACTGCACAAGCAAAAAAAGTTGCTTTCTCTGTGCTGGGGGAAAACAAGTTATAGCATATTAATGTGGTTAAGATAGTTTATGAAATATGATGGCTTACTGATTGCTGGTCCAAAGTGGTCTAACAACCATAACCAAGATGGTGCACCAAGTCAGAACCAGGTCCACCAGTTGGCTCTTGGTAGTCCAGCTGATAGTTACTTAAACTCATGGACACAGGAAAGTTGTATGGGAGGGAAATGGTGTGAAATACAAAAAAGAAGAGCACTACAGTGGAGGGGATGTTGACAGACTTAAGCTGTGTCAAATTGATGGATGACTTAATTCAGACCTTTTAAAGATGACAATTAGGCCTTTATTTCGCTTTTTGCTCACCTCAACGTGGCCTCCCCTGCCTCTACACAAACATACCCTCACTCAGACACATATTGAGTAAAAAGGCCACAGATGGAGTGAGGAACCCAACGGAGGACGTTCCCACTGGAGAGAGCAGCTGAGACAAGGGCTGCAGTCTGTGGAATCAGGCTTATTCTGGACTGCATCCAAATCTGAAATAAATACAACCAACAACATACTCAAAGAGTGAAGAATGGCATCACATGGAGGAGGGGAGGAGGGTAGTGTGGAAGATAGGGAGAGAGAAGGGTGTAGAAGCATAGGGGAAGAATGAAGTGTTTTGGCTTCTCCCACTGGCAGCACAGCTGTTGCAGGGCTATTGTTGCTTAACCACTCAACCGCTCACTGCATCACTGGATTACACACACACACACTCACAAAAAGTGTTCTAAATATCTAATGCCTGTGCTGCTCACAACTGTAACAGCCCTATTTTTTGATTAGTAAGTGCCAAAGAAGGTGCATTGTGGACTTCGGGATGAAACTAGTCTAATGTTGCTATATAACATGCTCTTACCTTTCTTTCTCTTCCTCTCTGTAGTTGCTGAACTGTATCATGGATATGGTGGAGAAGACGCGGCGTTCCCTCACCGTGCTGCGACGCTGCCAGGAGGCGGACCGCGAGGAAATGAACCACTGGATCCGTCGCTATAGCGACGTGGAGGATATGAAAAAAGGTGGGAGCTCCGCCCAGCGGCCTCCTCCTCTTCCTCCCCACCACAACTCTTCCTCCTCCAACACTTCTAACAGCAGCGACACACAGCCGCTAGGTACATGCACCGCTGCAGATGCAGGCGCAGATGATCGGCACGCAGCATGTCTCACACATTCTTTGTAGCAGCAGACACAAGTGGTTTCCATCAGCCAACATACTGAAAATATCTAATCTGTTTTTTTAGGACCAGTCGGCATGTGCTCCCACATTTAGCCCACTTACCTTACAGTTCATCTAGAGTCAGGTCATGGGCCAGCTAATTCCTGTCTGTCACACCATGTCCTACCCACCCTGTTCCTAGGGACCCACAGTTCTGCATTTGGATGTCTCACCTGATTCCACTCAACAGGTCTTTAATATAGTGATTTATGATTTAAAGGAGGTATCGGATAAGAGAGACATATGCAGTGCTGTGGGCTCCTGAGAATTGGTTTGGGAAACTCTGTCCTAAGCAGGCACGACACAAAGTTCCCAGCAAAGTACTTTTTCTGTCATCATTGAGAGCAAAAATATTGCATGGCTCTGCCAGTCACAAAATGTTCAAACAATGTTTATAATATAGTGCAATGAGACAGAAATATAAACCGAGCAGCCAACAAAATTGTTGCTTTTAGTGACTGCAGTAATTAGGGAAGGTGCGTCACACCTGGTAAGGACATGGTTGTCAACGTCCAAGAGCATGCCAGGATTTTAGATGATCGGCAGACTTGTTTTGGGTACTGTCTATGGCTCAGGGAGGATAAGAAGCTTTTCTCTCACCCAGGTAAACTCAAGTCGCTCTTTTAATGCTCTTTTACAGAAATCCACAGAGATTTCCTGCACCGGCCCCCTTCAGGCTACCTGCCCGAGGAGATCTGGCGAAAGGCTGGTAAGTGCATCTGGACGGTGCATTGTCTGCGGTCACCTACTTCTACACATGCACACAAACATATGCCAACTGGCCTGCAGGGCCTCACAGCTGTAGTTATGCAAGACCAGGAGGCCGTAGAATGTCATTAGTGTTAAGAGAGCTCCATCTGTCACGGCCATGAAAGACAACTGCAGTTAAAGCTGCAGTGAGAATGCAGTAACCTGCCGCAGTCAACAGCAGAGCAGCACAGGTAGGGCCAATAAACGAGACCCTGCCCAAAGAGAGAAAGAAAGGAAAGTGAGGGAAAACATGGCTGGATTGTTCTTGTTCAATATGTCTATTTTATTATAAAATGCTAAGGGGGCTGTACACCAGCCTGGTTGCCCGATGTAGGTCACACATAACACTGATGAGGTCAGCCAGAGCACAGGTGGTGTCACTTGCCCAAAGGTCAGAGATCAAAGGGCACTTATTAACCGTGACCCACACCAGTAACATTACAGCTGAGTAAAATCAATATGCCGTTACTTATTTATTATGCCGGAATGATGCTGCTGTTGTCTGCAAATCTTAGCTGCATTTTCACTGTGACAAAAGCTCTTTTAACTGCAGGTTTTTCATGCAGGTTCTACAAGTATCCCGCTTTCGCCAGCATTAAAGCAACTTCAGAACAAGCAGGGTGAGTAACAGCACCCGTATTACACCTGTACTACAAGCTTTATACATTTTATTTATAGCATAGATGGCTCTGAAGACTTTCACACTTGTAGTTCGGTTGGTTTGGTTCGTTTGGTCCGGACCAAAAAAACAAAAACAAAACATATAGTCCTGGTCCGCTTAGCGTTCACACTGGCATTTTTAACAGCGAACCTAAAGTTACCGAACCAAAGGCACAGGGATACGGTCACGACCTGATTGGTCGGCTTTTATGATGTATATTTGGCGACGGAGCTCGCTTACCGAACATTCAAAACAATACTGTGTGCTGGATTAAACGCCATCATTTTATGTGTGTACATATGCTTTATTTTTACCAGCTGAGAACTCACGAAGAGCTCATAAAATGTTCAAAACATTCAAAACAGCTCCAGGATTTCCTCCGTTGTTCACAGAAACAGAAA
This sequence comes from Zacco platypus, assembly GCA_038088235.1. Lineage (NCBI taxonomy): Eukaryota > Metazoa > Chordata > Actinopteri > Cypriniformes > Xenocyprididae > Zacco > Zacco platypus. The sequence continues at coordinate 1,405,675 of CM076085.1, read as the reverse complement.
CTTCACCTCCTCGTTGCTCCACGTTTGCCCTCGACTCATTTTGGATTCACAGATCTTCCCGCGTCGTCACATCAGCTGACTCGTAGCGTCGCATCTTGTGACATCACGTCCTGTTTTTGGTTCGTTTACATGTCTTTGGTCCGTGTTGCGTTCATATATCAATCGAACCGCACCAGAGTTCGTTTGGAAGCGGACTGAGACCCATCTTTTTAGCGGTCTCGGTCCGCTTGTTTGGTTCGGATGGCAGCGACCACATGTGTTCAAACGAACCGCACTCACTGAGCGATCGCACCAGGGTTCGTTTTAATCGAACCAAACATGACAAATGTGAACGCACCCTTAATTTCTCTTAAAATCTCTCAACCAAACAAATGAGGTAGTTATTAACATGCAGAGAGAGTACAGAAGTATAACATTAGTGTGGATAGCATTGCTCAGACAAATCTGTCTGGGAAGAATTTGATGAAAAAAGTTTGAAACTGTATTCCGATTTTTGATGGCTGGCAGGCCAATCCAACCACAGTTTGACAGGTCTTCTGAAATTTCGAGAGGTAAACTGAAAACTGAGATGACTAAAAGTGAGATTGCTAAGGTCTTTTTCATAGGATACAAGTTTCAGAAACCGGTAACTTATTCATTGCTGTCTGGGAGAAATAATTGAGATGTTAAAAGGGTGTCAAACATGAATTTTCTTACCTGTGACTGTCTAGATTTTGATGTCCTTCTGCCTTTGGTGAGGCCTGAAACTGTCTTTGAACATAATACAAGAGAATAGTGGAAAGGAAAAAACCTTGAAAACTGACATATCCCTGTGGGATTAAAACGTTAATATTGCCGCCCCATGTTTTCCATTATGTGCCAATTGCTCTAGCATCTGCTCCCAAGTCTCCTTGATAAAAATTAATTAAATTTGCAAACTAATTTTAGTGGTGCATGCTCTGAGTATGATTAAGCAGTCTAGTGTTTTCAACGATACAGAGAAATTGGCGAGAACCAAAAAGATGAAGAGAAAAGCAAAGAAGTGAAGAATGAAGGCATGAAAAAAAATGAGGAGATGTGTGTGTGGGAGGTGCGGAGAGAACAAACTGAATACTAACTAGCTTTCCAGCTGAGACAGTAGTGGTGTAGATTTGAAAACACACACATACACTCAGTCAGTCAGTAGCCTGAGGCAGAACTCTATAGAGAATTGAATGGAGGGTATGTTATGACAGATATTTATGACTGGGCTCCTCACAACCAGCTTTCTAGAGTAAACACACTATGGGGCAAAGATTGTAGAGCCCAGACATATGAAAAATCTGCAATAATGTGTGTGTATATGTGTGTACCCCCTGCAGCAATACACATAATATCCCAACAGATTCTGAAATCATCCACATACTGTCTAAATCATAACCTTACAAAACAGCAGTTTTTCCCAAATGTTGCGGCTGCCTTGTATGCGTAGGCAGCTGTACCTCCTAATGCAGCGTTCTAACGTAAATGGAACTTCACAAGTTTTTAACGACTCTACTTCAGCAGCTACTCATGTGAGGCGCATGAGAATCGACGAATCAATTAAAAGAATCACGGAAAAGAAGATACGTATGCAAATATGGGCCTGATTCTTCATAAATCTGGGGTTGCTTTTTCAGCAAATGATGCAATCTGTAACGTGGTGGGTGTTCAGGAACAGGCAGACGACTGAAGTACTCTTCAAACACTTTAATATAAACTTGGAAAACGGACAGGAAACAAGATAACACCATGTACGAAACTTTAACAACGGACAAGGACTGGACTGACACAGAGGGAATATATACTGAGGAACACAAGAGGATAACAAGCAAGGCACAGGTGACGGACATAATGACTAACGAGACACAGCTGACTGACATTAACTAATGATAAGACTGGAAACAAAACAAAGATCACATGACTGATGACAGGACTGAACTCAAAACAAAGAACATGTGACTATTGACAGGGACTAACGAAAGCAAAACACAGGAACACATGACAAATGACAGGACTAGAAATCAAAACAAGAAACGTGACGAATGATGGGACTGGGGAACAAAGAAACAGATAAACAAACACCAGATCATGACACAATCCCGCATTGTGTTCACATTGGAAATGTGCCTTAAAATGTGGTTTAGGTCACCTAGCTTGCTAGGTTTCAGAGTTTATGTTAAATGTTCATATTAAAAAGGTCAAGGAAAGACACTGCAGCAAAAAAAAAACCCTAATGTTCAGAGTCCAACCGAGTCAGGTGTTAGATTTCTATTTTAGACAACATCCGTACACTCTCACACCTGCATGTTCTGAAAACACACGCACACACACAAACAATGGCATTTGCGAAACAAGGTTTGCCACAAATCGCCATCCTGGTTTTTCTCCTTCTAAACGGAGTGATTCAGCCTCGGTATTGAAGCCATTTATCCACTTAGTGAAAAATATAAAATATTTAATCATATACTGTTAGGTAAATAGGCAAGCTTGTGAACAACCTTTCGAGATGTCTACTGCCTATCAACGCTGGAAATAATTGTAACCACTGTCGTTTGGATCAATTATTAATAGCTTATTTTTCTGACAGAATGTTTTAAATCTTGGATGATGTACATCTGCTTGGAGAGATGAAACAAAACTTTGAGTGCCTCTATAAAGGATGTTGCGAGGAACGGCAGTGGTCTACAGGGATAATGTCTTATTTTTCTCTCTCTTGATATTCCTTCCTCATTTTCAGAGGAGGCAGTAAATGAAGTGAAGAGGCAGGCCATGTCGGAGCTGCAGAAGGCGGTGTCGGATGCTGAGAGGAAAGCTCACGAGATGATCTCCGCTGAGCGCTCCAAGATGGAGAGAGCTCTGGCCGAGGCTAAGAGACAGGCCTCTGAGGACGCACTGACTGTCATTAACCAGCAGGAGGACTCCAGTGAAGTAAGTACCACACAGAATGATGACTAGCATAGATCACCCCCTCCACAATTTCTTTTCTGTCACACTTCATTATTTTGTGAAGCTCTTTTTGTGGCGTAATAGTTCTTCAGCTGTCTGTGTTTTAACGTTAACCAAACAAAAGAGGAAAAGAAAAAATCACTATTCTTGAATGAGTAACTTTTGAAGCTTTAATGATGATCAATCTGTATAATTTATACAGTGTTATTTTGCATTCGATTACTTTTTTTTAGCATTTGATTATTTTATATTGTCTGTGTTTTTTTTAGGGTGTGTTCACACTTGTAGTTCGGTTCATTTGGTCCGGACCAAAAAACAAAAACAAAACATATAGTCCTGGTCCGCTTAGCGTTCACACTGGCATTTTTAACAGCGAACCTTAAGTTACCGAACCAAAGGCACAGGGATACGGTCACGACCTGATTGGTCGTCTTTTATGACGTATATTTCTCGACGGATCTCGCTTACCGAACATTCAAAACAACGCTGTGTTCTGGATTAAACGCCATCATTTTATGCGTGTACATATGCTTTATTTTTACCAGCTGAGAACTCACGAAGAGCTCATAAAATGTTCAAAACATTCAAAACAGCTCCAGGATTTCCTCCGTTGTACACAGAAACAGAAACTTCACCTCCTCGTTGCTCCACGTTTGCCCTCGACTCATTTTAGATATGCCGATCTTCCCGCGTCGTCAAATCAGCTGACTCGTAGCGTCGCATCTTGTGACATCACGTCCTGTTTTTGGTTTGTTTACATGTCTTTGGTCCGTGTTGCGTTCATATATCAATCGAACCGCACCAGAGTTCGTTTGGAAGCGGACCGAGACCCGTCTTTTTAGCGGTCTCGGTCCGCTTGTTTGGTTTGAATTCACGTATGTTCAAACGAACCGCACTCACTGAGCAATCGCACCAGGGTTCGTTTTAATCGAACCAAACATGACAAGTGTGAACGCACCCTTAATTTATAGTTAGGCTAGTACTTTTAGCAGTGGTAACGAAATTGGAATGGAGAATTGTGAATTTTCACTGCCATCTAAAATTTCGGTGTCATTTTACTAAAACACGTTTAATGGTTGCTAAATTTTCTTATGTCACCGGCCATTGGCAGGTGTGGCAAAAAGTTACTGTAATGTGTGTTTGAATACATTGTTTCATCATGGCATAGATATTGATTTGTATTTGTTTGGCAATCATAACAGTCCGTGTCCCTCTCGCAGAGCTGTTGGAACTGTGGTCGCAAGGCTAGCGAGACGTGCAGCGGATGCAACACCGCACGCTACTGTGGCTCTTTCTGCCAGCACAAGGACTGGGAGAAGCACCATCACGTTTGCAGCCAGGGCCTGCCTGGGAGTAGCGGTGTGCCGCTCGGGACACCGTCTACCACCTCCACCTCGTCCAGTGCGCCCCCCACACATTCGGAGAGCACACCTCCAGGCCCCCTTTCCCTGGTTGGGCAAACCAGTAGCAGTGGCAGTCCTAAGGAAGCGAGTTCCAGCAGTGTTTCTCGCTCAACCACTCCAGCAACACCCGCCCTGATGGATTCCTCGTCCCGCTGACTGATGAACCCCAAATCCTAATCCCCGCCCAGCCACGTCTACTGCTGCTACAGCATCCTTCATCCAAAACAAGCTGAGGAACCTCCACCATACTTACCCCTCCTCTCAGAATGAACTACAGCAACCTGGCTTTCACATCTACGTTAAGCTCTTTTATCTCCAAAAAAAACCCCGGCAAGGCTCAGAATCCTTCCCAAAAGGGTCTACTGTGCTAAACTCAACATGAGCAGGGTCTATAATACTGGATTCCACCAAGAAAGCCAGGGAAACATGAATAATTAGGCATGGCCTCAGTAACCTACACCCTTTAAGTGAGGTGTGCTCTGTGAGAACTGGAACTATACTTTGAACACGTCCTGACCCAGGTGGGACTACATGTATGTAGGTTGGACACAAGAGCACGACCACAGAGCTACTTCCTCACAACCTGACACATTGCATTTCACTTTTTTGGCTTTAATTAAAACAAAAGAAATGTCCAAAAATCCAAAAGAAATAATAATGATGATAATAATAAGATGAAGAACCTGTTAACTACCTTGCTAGCGAGCCAAGAAAATCTACACCAGACTCACCTCTCTGTACTGACGTGAACCCAAATGAATTTTAAGCGAAAACAAAAAAAGAACATGATCCAAACCTTTTTATTACACTGCCAAAGTTACTAAGAAGCACTCATCTTGTAACCAAACGCAAAACAACTTCACCTCCTCAGCAGTAAAGCCAGCCCAGAGTTCCACAGGCTGTGGAGAGGTGGCATGGTGACTAGACACTCGAACCTTCACTGTGCCCACCTTGACCTTGAGGAACGCAGACTTTAGCCCGGATCCATCTCTACGGCAATGGACGGACGCACCTGGGATGTTTAAAGCACGTCACCCAGTCCGCCGCAAAGAGAAATGACATGAAAACGAAAGAAAAGGCGAGGATCAGTCAACGAAAAGAGACAAAAGGAAGGACGAACGGCAACGGAATTGCCAAAAACCTCAACGGATTGTACACTAAGAATGAGCCTTTTCTTCTGAAACATTTTCGTTTGGTTTTCCTAATGCTGAGACATTTCATTTTGTTGTACGATTTCACTCTCCCTCGTTTTCCAAAGCATGACAAGACTGTAGAGTCTCACGAGACTGGCGTAGACTTGGTTCTCTTTTCTCTCGCTCTTTCTACCTCCCCCCATCCTCTATGTGTTCATCCCTTTTGTCTCCTGACAGAAGCTCTAAGCAGATATCCATGAAGGGATCAAACGTTGCTTGTAGATATTACTTTGTTTCTGGATGTCTCTGTCTTCAATATCTGCTCGTGTGCGTACTCGGAACGAGGAACGCGATTCTTTCTTTGTCTTCTTTTAGGTTTCAGCCGAACATTGGACGGAAAAGGACACTCTAATGGGGGAGAAGTTGTGTTGTACCTATTGTTTGATTTGTTGTATCAATATTGATGATGAGAATCCTCATGTAGAATATTTTATATTGCTCGCATTGTAAGACAGTGAGAGAACGGAGGTGCAATATGGAACGAGAATTCAGCTACTGAATGGAACCTCAGAAACGGCCCTTAGGGTACCTTATAATATAAATATACATATAAATATATCTAAAATTACCACAGTAAATTAATGTGAATGTACATAGTATTTAAAAAGAGGTCCAAAAATGAGTTTGCCAAATAACAGAAACCTTTAAAGTATAATGTCTAGAACTTAATTTCTCTCCATCTAATCTTTTCTGTCTGACTGCTCATTTTTACAACGTCTGTTGTAACGGCGGACGAGGACGAGGTGTTCGCATCACTGCTCGAGTAGAGGACTCTGCTGACGAAGTGAGGCGCTTTCGTAGCCATAAGCGTGTCGAGGCAAACGGCATCGCCTCAAAACCACAATAGACTGACCTAGCTCGCCCCGCTGAGAAGTTCCCAGACTGGGATTTGGGATTGAATCTGTGTGAAACATTGCCATCCTTTGGGCCAAAGTGTCACTGCAGTGGTCCAATGTGTAATTTGCACACACGAACACACATGCATGCACATGCAATTGTCCAAGGTCTTGACACCAGAATCAAGTTCTCAACTGGTTTTGCTTAAGTACAGGTGGTGGTCCATCCAAGAAAGTACCAAACATATTTATTGTAATCTGGAAAACAACAATACTGCTAACGTTCATGTTCATGTCAAAGGTAATAATACTTGTGAGTTTCGCCACCAGCTTACACTTGCAGCCCTGTTTACAGCCTTTCACTTCTCATTTATAACGCTGATTATGTGGCGTACCTCTGATACGGACCAAACTTGAAAGGATCATTGTGTTTTGGTGTCGCTATAGGCGTCGATGGTTTAATTTATCACATGGCATATTCGATCCTTAACAGATTTCTAAAGTAATATATCAGCAACACATGACCCAAACCAGCAGGCTACAGAAACCACCAGTCTGATGAAGTAGGTGTCTTTCTCTCCCTCCATTTTGAGGAGGAATTTTGATGAACCATCCTCTCTTTGCCTACTAGCTACCTCCTGTAAACAAATCCAAGACAGTTTGTGCTTGGAGAATCAAACCACTAGCAGACATGCAAATCTACCATCCAGGACATTCCAGCGTAGAGATCTAGAAGTCAGTCAGTAACTATCCTCAGTTCTAAATGTCTGTGCCATCAAATGGATGTGTTATTATTCAGGAAGCTAGCTAGAACTTCAAACTGTCGCTCTACCATGACTTTAGTTTACCTGACTGTAGAAAAATATTGCCACTTGTGGCAAGTCATGAACCGCATTCTGACACATGAGCTTGCCTAGTTGTACTCGCGTAGAATGTTTCGAGCCCTGAACATAAGCATATCTCATAAATATCCAAAATGATAAAAGCACAGACCAAAGCATAACCGCACATCCACATTGTGTCGCCTAAAAAGCAGATGGAACGTGGGTGACCGACTACGCCCATAAACCAAAGTGTACAAAATGACCACGTTGAAAGCACAAGACGATGGCAAACGCTTCAAGGGAAGAGATCAGTACTCCGATTCCAAGCCGGGAAAGTGCTTGTTCCTGGCATCCAAAGCTTCAGATAAGATCACAATCATCGAAACCGATACCTTGCTCGAAGTCTTCATTGTGGGAATGCATGAGTGTGAGTGAGAGATACTTTCTATTAATGATTTTGCTAAGGATCTTACTTGAATCTCCAGAGCTTTAAAATAACACCGTTTGCAAAGTTGTACTAGAGAGTTCCCATTCTGAGCTTTGCATGTCTGCTAGTCCAGAACTCATACGAGCATATGTTTTGCAATATTTTAGGCCATTCTGTTCTAAAACCAAAATCGAACCAAAACAAGAGCATGCCTCTTCCACTGTGTACTGTAATCCTGCTGTCATTAGGCGTATCGAAGGGCCCTCGTTCTCAACGCAAATCTCTGGATTCGGTCAGCATTTGGACCCACGTTGGGCAGCTGCTCCGTTCAAAGGTTGACATCGGTGGAGAGAGAGAGAAACGACATCCTACGCATTCAGCAAAGTAGTAACGTGGAAGCTGAAGGTCAACGGTTCTCCAGTAAGATGGTTTCGGAGAGGGTTTGTCAAGTAGTCCGGCTGGGAGACCAGCTAACCATTGCACTTCACTAATGTTTCATTCGATTTTTAACGACTATAACATCCACTAAGGCTAATGACAAAAACATTTTTTTATCAGAGAACGGCTGTGGTAGTAGAAACCTTACACTACTGTAGATCTGAACAGAGGGGCGGCCATCGAACATGCACATGATAAATGCCATAACTGCAAGATATATTATATTTCTGTACTAACAAAGGCTTGGTTTGATACATTGATATACTGTATTGTGCAATACATCATTACAGGAGAAGGCATTGTTTCAGTAGGAAAGGTTGGTGTGTTAAAATGTTTTCTTGTTTTCTCTTTCGAGGTCCTGTTATCATTCTCTAGATGATGTGAACTGTGCCAGGAGAGTTTTATTTATTTCTTGCATGCTCTTTTCCCCCCTTTTGCAATTCCCTCACCCTCTCTTACTGTGCGCTTTGTTGGACATGTGACGCTGTAAACATTCTAAATCAGGTTATTGTCTGTGTTGAGATACGTATCTGTGTAATTAAAAGACAGTGAAATATGACTTGTCTCTGAATTTGATTCCCCCCCCCCCACCTTAGAAGACATTTAAAGCGGGAATGTCATGTTCCTCATTGGAAACCAAGTTTATAGACATCACTTTTAAGGTTTATGAAATCTCACGCATAATAAGGAATTGTAAGGAACTGTGTTTCATTACAGTTACATTTTAAATGGGTGGTAATCAGATTACAGTTACATCTGAAAAGTGTTTTAGATTTTTACTTTGAATTTTAATGTCATTTAAACAGCAATGTAAACATTACTGGATGATCCACGACTGTTTTCATGTTTTGCGACAGTTGTTTGAGTCCTTTGTAATTGTAAAAAAGTTAATTGCAACTTTTTATCTCACAATTCTGACTTTTTTTCCCAAAAATCCAAGATTTAAACTCACAACTGCGTTTTATAAAATCAGAATTGGGAGATATAAATTCATAATTGCAAGTTATAAAGTCAGAATTACATGATACGAACTTGCAATACTGACTTTTTTTTCTTGCAATTGCAAATTTATATCTCAACTCCTTGCAATTCTGACTTTTATTATATATCTCATAATTCTGACTTTTCTCAATATTGTGAGTTTATATCTCATAATTCTGACTTTTCTCAATATTGCGAGTTTATATCTCATAATTCTGACTTTTCTCAATATTGTGAGTTTATATCTCATAATTCTGACTTTTCTCAATATTGTGAGTTTATATCTCATAATTCTGACTTTTCTCAATATTGCGAGTTTATATCTCATAATTCTGACTTTTCTCAATATTGTGAGTTTATATCTCATAATTCTGACTTTTCTCAATATTGTCAGTTTATGTCTCATAATTCTGACTTTTCTCAATATTGTGAGTTTATATCTCATAATTCTGACTTTTCTCAATATTGTGAGTTTATATCTCATAATTCTGACTTTTCTCAATATTGCGAGTTTATATCTCATAATTCTGACTTTTCTCAATATTGTCAGTTTATATCTCCTAATTCTGACTTTTCTCAATATTGTGAGTTTATATCTCATAATTCTGACTTTTCTCAATATTGTGAGTTTATATCTCATAATTCTGACTTTTCTCAATATTGCGAGTTTATATCTCACAATTCTGACTTTTCTCAATATTGTGAGTTTATATCTCACAATTCTGACTTTTCTCAATATTGCGAGTTTATATCTCATAATTCTGACTTTTCTCAATATTGTGAGTTTATATCTCATAATTCTGACTTTTCTCAATATTGCGAGTTTATATCTCATAATTCTGACTTTTCTCAATATTGTGAGTTTATATCTCATAATTCTGACTTTTCTCAATATTGCGAGTTTATATCTCACAATTCTGACTTTTCTCAATATTGTCAGTTTATATCTCATAATTCTGACTTTTCTCAATATTGCGAGTTTATATCTCATAATTCTGACTTTTCTCAATATTGTCTGTTTATATCTCATAATTCTGACTTTTCTCAATATTGTCAGTTTATATCTCATAATTCTGACTTTTCTCAATATTGCGAGTTTATATCTCATAATTCTGACTTTTCTCAATATTGTCAGTTTATATCTCATAATTCTGACTTTTCTCAATATTGTGAGTTTATATCTCATAATTCTGACTTTTCTCAATATTGCGAGTTTATATCTCATAATTCTGACTTTTCTCAATATTGTGAGTTTATATCTCATAATTCTGACTTTTCTCAATATTGTGAGTTTATATCTCATAATTCTGACTTTTCTCATTATTGCGAGTTTATATCTCATCATTTTGACTTCATAACTTTATAACAATTGTAACTTTATATCATGCAATTCTGAGAAAAAAGTCCGAATTGTGAGATAAAAACTCGCAATTACCTTATTTGTGTGTGTTTCACACTTATTAGTATTCCAAAGTATTCTAAAGTATTTAGATTACGTTACAAAACTTGGGTAATCTAATGAAATATGTTACTAATTACTTTTTAAAGCATGTATTTTGTAATCTGTAGTGAAATACATTTTTAAAGTAACTTACCCAGCCCTTTCTATAAACCACATTGGCTATTGATCGTAGTTAATTGTCTACCATTCCTAGTCAATGAATTCTACAGAAATCCTTTAGGATTTCCTATTTTAGATCGAATCCTAATGGGAATTTCCTTAAGTATTCCAAACAAAGACCTTTTACAGCACATATTGTTCCTAAATGAACTATTAGAATTGCAAAAATGGATAAAATGTCAGGAAAATCTGTCAGAAACTCCACGTTTGTTGAATAGCGCGTCATTTTTGCAATACAAGTAAAAACAATGGTTAGGAATGTGTGGATGATTCCTATTAGAGTTTATTTGACTACCAGGCATACGGTTATTCTTTAACCTCAAGATCTTATAGGGATTTTTACAGTGCATAAAAATCACAAAGTGCATAAATTTGACCTTTTTAATCTGTAAAAATCATAAAGATCCAATAAAAGTAGAGTTTTGATAAGGAATACACAATCTCCGATATTACTTTTAGTAGTTTTTAGTTAGAGGGATCTTGTTTGAATCCAGTAGGATAGATTTGGATAAGACATTCCAAAATCCTTCAGGATTTTTTGACAAGAGTAAACTTGAAACCTCTATATATTTCAGTGAGAAATAATCAACTAAACTATCTCAATTAATTTTTTAACAAAATTAATCTTTTTTTTTATACAATCACACCTGTTTCTTCTACTACACTCACTGGCATTTGATTAGTCAGGTGTGTTAGTTAAGGGTTGTACCGGGAAGACTGTTGGAACTGATGTTGAAACCCATCGTGGATCCACCAGGTAAAGCTTCACAAACTGAGGAGGAAATATGAATTGTATGTTTACTTCGTTGTGAACAATATTAACGATCTGGTGGCGGGAAACATCATTATATCACTATTAAGCGAATATAAGGGTGATATATGGTGATAAAATGGTCAATATCAATATCCAGGCTATTGAAGCCGATTGTTATTTCGCACCGTCGTCGAGTTTAAAATTTAGCAAAGCATCGCTGCACGCGCCACGTGCAAATGTACAACAAATAAACGCGCCATTTGCTAGTAAGACAACTCAATTCTTTATATAGTAAAATAATCAACCAATTAATACTCTGACATCGAGATACATGTACGTAAGCCTACCTTAGTGCGGTTTTTGCCAGTATATTCCTCTGAAAATCATTCGGCTAATCGGGAGTTTTCACAGTCGTTGGCAGTTGAGCAGCGCGCCCTTTTTTAAATTTTTTTTTATTATTATTATTATTATTTTTAATTATTATTATTATTATTATTATTGTACTCAACAAAGCAATATTAAACGAATTAAAAGAACGATTATAGGTCGCATTGCTATACATTTAGGATAGAGTATTTTTTAAATGACTTTTAATAAGCTTTTAGGTGTTTTTTTTGTTGTTGTTGTTGCTTTGTAATGCTATTCTCTTAAAGGGACAGATCACTAGTGTTGGCTTTTAGTTGTAGCTAAAACTGGTCGCTAAATGTTGCTAGGTGACGTTATATATTAATATAAATATTAGTGGGTGAGTCACGGAATCTAGATGAGGTTTAAATTTTGCAACAAAATCGGTTAATCGGCGGCACTGCAGGTCATTCCAAAATTATTTAGGACTTTACATATATGGTTCTAATCCTGAATGAAAATGTTGTTTTCCCCATTCCGGGGAAAAATAAGCATACGACTTGTTGGAGAGTAAATAAAGACCGCAATTTTCATTTTTGGGTGAACTATACTTTTAAAAGATTAACAAAAATGGAAATTGTCATTCATTACTCACCATGTTGTTCCAAAACCGTAAGCCTTTTGTTCATCTTCAGAACACAAACGAAAATCTTTTTGATGAAATCCGAGAGATTTCTTACAGTCTACGCAACTTCCACTTTCAAGCCCCAGAAAGATAAAGACATCATTAAAGTAATCGATCTGACGCGAGTGCTTTGTTTGCTAAAACAAAACAAAGTTTATCACTTTTATTTAGTGTAAATTGTTTATTTGCACAAACAAAACACTCGTGTCACTTCATAACATTGAGGTTAAACCACTGGAGTCACTTTAATGATGTCTTTACTACCTTTCTGGGGCTTGAAAGTGGTAGTTGCCTGTCAATGAAGGGACTGAAAGCTCCCAGATTTCATTAAAAATATCTTAATTTGGGTTCTGAAGTTGAATGAATGTCTTGCTGGTTTGGAACGACATGAGAGTAATTAAAGACAATTTCAATTTTGGCGTGACCTAACCCTTTAAACAGCCCTTCGGTGTGAGAATAATTTTAATTCAGTCAAATTAAACCGCATGTATAAAAATCACACAAGAATGTCATCCTGCGAGAGATGTGCCGTCATCCACCCGAGCACATGATTTCTGTGTACATAAGGAGCTCTGTTTGTGTGGAAAATCTTGTTCCTTCAGGAGCTGGATGCGATTCAAACTCGTGTGCTGGAAATGGACGAGTCTGACATGCAGTATGAGGTAGAGAGACAGTTTCCCTACAGCCCTCAGGCAGGTGAGCAGCCAGCTGGCCCACACCTGAGCCCATCTGCTGGGCCACAGTGTCTTATCACTGCCCAATGAGGCATGTCCCAGAAGGGCTGTCCTGCAGCCCGGCATGTAGTCTTATCTAAGGACATCTCTGCTTGCACAGAGACAGCCTTCTGTGACAAATGTGAACCCCAGTTAAATGCGCCGTTCCTGAATCGTACTTTGGCAAAGTCTATGAAATTTAGACTTAAACATGATGTGCTCTTTGTACTAGGTCTATATAAGTGGTTAATGATTATAATTAACTTGCCATCCTCAGGATTGTTCTTCAGTATGACCCATGAAGAAAGAATAGATTCTGATAGGAGATCCATCTATGTGGGAAACGTAAGCTCCTCAGATCTGATTAGATGTGCAGATATTTGGACGTCGCCTTTCATATTGTGTTTTAATCATGTGTTCTAGATTCATGCAGCATTGTTTGACTTACAGGTGGATTATGGAGCAACCGCAGATGAACTGGAGATGTACTTTAACGGCTGTGGCCACGTAAACAGAGTTACGATCCCGTATAATAGATTCACAGGCCATCCGAAAGGGTGCGTATGCTGCAAAACCAAATATATTTTAACATCAAGCGTGTTTTATGAGTGTGTTTTCCCTGTAGTTTCGCCTACATTGAGTTCTCGGAGAGGGAGTCGGTGAGGAGCGCCATGACTTTAGATGAAACGCTATTCAGAGGGCGTGTCATTAAGGTGAGATGGAAATGTAATGCAATGGCATATGGTTATGCGTTACGTGGAAACGTTCGCACCACAGCTGAATCCGGCCGGAACGTTTTTGGAAGGTGGCTCAATCCCTTTCTCAAGCCTGATCTGAGCCACTTTCATATGTCGGGGATTGAATTCATGCATATTTATATATCAGTTTAAATGTACTGTTAAAGAAATACTCCATTAGAATATAATTTGAGTCGTTTTTGAGCCAATAAAACTCTAGATCTCGCGTAGCCGGACCTTCAGACTGACGGCAGACTCATGGAGGTTTTCATTGGCCAAGACGCCATCTGACTGCGACGTACAGCGACCAATCACAGTTCGTTTTGTTCAGCCTCATGAAAATGTAATGTCGATGTCCCTACGATAACAAATCGGATTGTAACCAATCAATTAGGAACATCATGCAAATTTACTGCAATGTTGGTTAATCAGACTTCAAAATCTATGAAAATCCAGTGTTTAGTTGATCCTGATAAGTGCTTTCGCACCGGAGGAACCTTTTCATAGTTCCTAGAACTATTGGCTGAAGTACCCGGATTTTTGTCGAACTAGAAACGATTTTAGTTCTGGAACTCCTTTTGGGGGAACGAAATTAGCTCCTACTTCAGAGTAGGGTCTAAACCAGCACTATAGGAACCATCTGAGACGTGAGTGAACGTTGATTGGTCAAACACCGGTACGGCATTTTTAACATATTAAAAACGTTGTAAACATATTTACTTCAAGAACATGGAAAACCGCAATAAAGGCATTTACCTTTTCTTTACCTCTGTGTAATACTGAAAGTCATCATAGGGGATTATCTCTTAGCCCCACTTTTTGCTCTTTTAATCGTGTAAATTACGAGTTTACATTCCATCTTCGTTATCACAAAACCCACAACGTGCAACAAACACGGCTCTGATCACGGCGTCTTCCATCAACCAGTTTTTAGCATTTGTAAATGCAGCGCTTCAAAGACGCCGCTTTAGAGTTCCTATTCCCGGCGCAAATGCAACTAGGAACGTGATCCAGAGTTCTCTGGGAACTACAGGGGCTTTCTTACTGGAGGAACCTCTTCATAGTTCCTAGAACTATTGCCATTGGATTTTGCCGCGTTCGCCCGGCAGGAACTAGGAACGATTTTAGTTCTGAAACTAAATTAGCTTCAGAGTAGGGTCTACTCCAGCTCTATAGGAGTGTACGTTGATTGGTCAAACACGTGTCGAACATCGGCACCCGGCATTTTTAAAAAGTCGTGTAAACATATTTACTTCAAGAACATGGAAAATGGCGCTGCCTCTATGTACCTGTTGTCTGCAGGCTTGTTCTTTTCTCCGCTTCCATGACATGTCATACTGAAAGTTGTCATAGGAGACTTCGTCTCTTAGCCCAACTTTTTGCTCTTTCAGTCGCGTAAATTATTTCTCGGAACTATCCTAGTCTCGAAGCTTCATAAAGCAGTGTTTCAAAAGCCCCGTACAACCGTTTTCCATTTTGTGTGCCTTAAGCCGGACATACACGGTGTGATTTTCATCCGAATTCTGATTCTTGCAACTCCTGTTTCGAGTCCGGCAGAATTTTAGCGTTTTTAATGCAGCGTACAGAGGGAATCGAGATGTTCATTTCGCCCATTTTTGGCATCGGAAAACTCGGTGTCACCAGTTCCATGCCTTGTAACGAATTATAATTGGCCGATTGTAATGAAACTGGTCTTAATACGTTCCTTAAAAATAAGATGCCAATTTTATCATAGTCGGTCGAACTTTTTCTCTCCACCATTTTGATTTTCTTTTGAACTCTTCCCAGACCGTTAGTCCGATTTTCACCAAATTCGAGTCGGATCATCTTCAGACAATGCCGGCAAAAAGTTATGGATTTCCAATCGATAGACGAAACTTATTTACCCCATCAACGAATTTGATGGCGTGATGCCGAAACGACTCTGCAAGGCTTTGGCATATTGACACCAAATTTTGTGCGTCATCACCCAACACTGACCGCACGACATCAATTTAGTCACACACCTATTGGTCAAGAGTGCTAAACGATTAAATCATAATCCAGATTTTTCAGCAGTTTCATCTTAAAGTGTCTATAATTACTCATTGTTGCTGTTGACATGTATGCAGTTCAGTTTTGCCTGTCCGATATGAGCCACATTTTAATTATGTAAACAATCTCACGAAACAAACAAACCTTTCTTGTGGTGTGAATGTAGCCATAGCATCTCCAGTGTTGGTTTCCTTGTAATTAATGTTTTTGTTTGCTATGAATTACAAATCTGTGACCACTTTTGTGCACTAGGTATTGCCAAAAAGAACAAACATTCCAGGTTTCAGGACGACAGATGCGCACTTGCGTGGAGGCTGGTCCCGAGGACGGGGTTTCCGTGGCTCGAGATTTTACAACCCGTTCCGAGGCTGCCACTTCATTAGGTCAGTTCCGCCAATACATAACCGTGCGTCACATGATACGGAGCTTTAACGATTTCAGAGCCGCAGCGGTCCGTGGCCTCGCACTCTTCGTATATGCCGATTCTCTAACCGTGTTGCTTTCAGATTTGTGAAGCAAATTTTCAGTGATCATAATGGTTAACATTCATATGGAAGTATGGCATTTCTCTGTTAATCCATCGTTTGGCTTTCTTCAGTGATGTTATAAAAATTGTACTTTTTGTTTTAGGGAAAATGGACGAGCTCATCCATGGGTTGATTCTTTTTGATATTCATTTTTCTGTTATCTTCAAAGCACTTCTTGGTGCTAATTAAAGTACGATTCAGTATTGCATGAAGGGAGCTCAGTTTAGTATTATGGTGATTTTGTGTGTGTGTTTGTAGATTGTATGACACTACAGAAAGCGGAGACTTGATTTCTATTGAGTGGTTACTGTTTTATTTGTATTTTATACAATTTCTTTAAAATACCTTGCCTGCGGGAGGCTGAGATGCCTTGTGAATTTCAGTACTTTGTCTATTTGTTTGCTTTTTCAATGCTTAGCAAAATCACTGTAAATAAAAAGAACATTATCACGAGTCATTTTATGAAACACACATTTATTTGCACCGAACAAACGACACACGATGGACACTGATGTAAATATATACAATTGCAAAGGGAAGATTTCAGGAGGCCTGCACCATCATAGCTGAAACTATACTGTCAAAAGCCCTGAGGAGAGAGGAAAAATATTAATACATTGGTGTATCAAACACTTAAAATGCATGTATTCACCAAAGAAACTTACTTCGATTGAATTGGATCTCCGGGATTGTAAAATGGGTTACACATTACATCAGTGAAGGAGTTGTGCAACTTTCTGAACATCTGAGGAAAGAAAGAAAACTCTTAACTCATCATTAACCCATGAGACTGACACATCTCGCATCTTTTTATGTTGTTGTGAAATGCACACTGTAACTCACACTTCTGATTTCGTTGTCTCGCAGAGATGTGTTGGAAGAATCGACAACGATCACAAACTTCACTTTAGAGTTTGTGACGTAGCCATATCTGTAATTCTTGTTAAGATGAACATGTTGTGCATTAGAAAGCAGCCCATTTTAAGGGACGGATCCCCAAAAGTGAACTCTGCATCATTCCAAACATGTATGCATTTCCTTCTGTGGGATATAAGACTTTGGAAAATGTTGGTAACCGTAAAAGCTTTGGTGATCAATGGCTTCATTGTGTGATGTTTCTTGATATCTCATCTTCCACAGAAGAAAAGTCACACCACTATATGGGTGAACTATACATAAAGGGAGATTAAATGCACATACATTGCATAATATTATTAATAATATTGCATAAATATACTTTATGAACCAATGTTTTTGCTGCTGACCTTCAATGATCCAATTCAGTCATACTAATAACCAAAATAACGTGAGATAAATAACACGTCTGTGTTTTTATTGCCAAAGTAAGAGTGTTAAACTTCAGACATTTGTCAACATGTAACTTTTTTTTTGGTCTGTTATTAAAAAAGTACAGCCCAAGTGAGAAAAAGTAACATTACTTGTCATAAAAAGTGAACTCTGCATCATTCCAAACATGTATGCATTTCCTTCTGTGGGATATAAGACTTTGGAAAATGTTGGTAACCGTAAAAGCTTTAGTGATCAATGGCTTCATTGTGTGATATTTCTTGTTATCTTATCTTCCACAGAAGAAAAGTCATACCACTATATGGGTGAACTATACATAAAGGGAGATTAAATGCATAAATATACCTTATGAACCAATGTTTTTGCTGCTGACCTTCAATGATCCAATTCAATCATACTAATAATCAAAATAACGTGAGATAAATAACACGTTTGTGTTTTTATTGCGGAAGTAAGAGTGTTGAACTTCAAGCTTATTCACTTCACTTTTGGTGTGAAAGGGACATTTGTCAACATGTAACTTTTTTTTGGTCTGTTATTAAAAAAGTAACATTACTTGTCATAAAAAGTAACTTAGTAACACAGTTAAATTATCACTGCATCACAATAAGAAAGAAAATATTATCCCAACTGTCAGGATACACTTTGTAGTCCTCCGTTGGATACAGGAGTCCTAGATAAAGCTCCCTCTGGTCAGCCAAGGCTTTGCCCACACCGGAGATCTTCTCCTCCACTACGTCCAGAGAAGTGTGCACTGTGTAGTGGAACTTGAGCTCCCCCTGTGTAGGAACGCTCCGAATGTACAGCGGATAGTTCTGCGGAGATCAACGTTTTGTCAATGTAATGTCGGCACACACTTTTATTAGAAATTAATGTGCATTAATTTTGTCTGTGGATCATTGAGGTTCTTAAAAGTATGAAAAAATAATGGCGATATATTGAAATTAAGATTATGTGGTTTATAAACAATTAACATTAACTTTTGTCTTTTTTTTTTTTTTTAAACAAGACGGACTAAATGCGTCACCAAAAAAGTAGTTCGGACAAAAAAGTCGGTTTTACCGAATGACGCTATTTTCAAACAATGCTAACAGGCTGATATCTAACTACTTAGCAAGACATTTTATATTTAGTACACGTTTTTAAAATAATACAACATTCTCAATGTTTTATCGCGGTTGTACCAAATGACCTGATGTTTCCGGACGAGTGAAAACATGAGTTCGTTTGCTTCATATGACCATGTAGTCCGTTGCAGGTGTCTGAATGATGTCACATGATACTGACCACATGACTTGATCCAAAATGGTCCCTTTAAATTGGTTACACCGAATGACAAAGCAATGACTTCCACTCATAATTTTAATACTATTTTGCACTACGTTGATATGTTATAAAATGATGCCAGAATAAATAATATATAAAAATTACATTAAGATGTTTTAATCACAAATTAAATGGCTGTATTGGCCTTTGGACGGTTAAACCGAATGACAGTTTGACACTTCAAAATCTCTACATGAAGCAAAATATAATTAAAACCGTTTGGATTAAATAAAATATATCTATCTTAAATACTTTGGATATAAAATCTTTTTTTTTAAATTATTATTAAGGCCGTCGGACAAAAATATTATCCGTCACGTCATTGACAAAAACGTTATGCGAGAAAAGTAGTATGTCCGAATTCACAATACTTGGCAAAAAGTACCCGGATGACCTACGACTTCCGGTGAGATTCTGAAATGTGCATCCGATGGACATTTTACTATCCCATGAGGCCACGGGAGAGCATTTGTGAGTGGCAGTGAAGCGACACAACTGACACTACTAGGTCACATGATAATAACAACATGGCGAATGTAGTACGTCTGAATTACATTGATACTATATAAGCTGGAACATACGTTTTTTCGGGTACTTATTCAAATAAGAAGATTACTAAACAACAACAATAAAAAAACAAGGTTATTATAATTAAACCATGGTAACAGCAGATTAAAACACTAACCATATTTGTAGTAAAACTGGTTATACAAATGATAATAAATCCACCCCAAATATGATTACTTTAAGGACAGTCTCCAATAAAGCAGGGTTGTAAAAAAAACTAAAATGGTCTTCCGCATTCATGCTCAATTATAAACACGTAAATATCTGGATGTCACGATGGCAAAACATATAAAACTCTTTGCAATATTTCATCAAATCTGATTAATCTAGCGCGTCGGATGTCACATGCGTTCAAACGTTACCAATAAATGCTTTATTAATCGTAAAAAGATCAAATGTTTTCATTTACCTCCTTCGCTATGACTGCTATACACACCGCCATGATGATGACGCGACAGACACCGGTCACGTGACACGCGACAGTCACATGATTCTAAGTTTCATCGCGCTTTGACTGTTTGCGGTAGTTCTCGTGATTCGAGCGAACACTCGCTGCAGTGTTGAATGTTTTGGACACGGAGCAGTTCCTGAAAAATGTGTGTTCAGGCTGTGATGTGTGTGTTCTGGGCAGCATGTGTGTGTCAGACTGCAGGGATCCAGCGCGATCCGAACATCATCATCATGCTTATGGATGATGTAAGTGTTTTTTGGCTCTTTTATCAGAAGCTCGAACTCAGAATTGCACTTTTTTTTGCTTTCTTTTACATGTTTTTGTGTTTATATATTGTGCTATTCAAAAGTACGAGCAATACATGCGCGTTTGTGCAACATATTTTTGATTTGTGAAATACATTTGTGCTGTTTTTGTAATTACAGCTTGTAAAAGACTTTCACATCCTGTACCACGTGACCGCTGCAGATTCAATTCGCTTTGCTCCGAGTTGAACGTCACGTGTTGTCATGAGCGAGAACGCATCGTATTTTGTGTCTAAATTGTATATTCCATTTTTTTTGTATTACAATGTATCTTACAGTATGCAGTGTTGAGCACAATATTCCAAATAGATTATATTATGAATATATTCTGTTTTGCCCGTTTGTGAAACACAAAGTGCAATCACACATCAATATATACATATATACATATGTTATATTTTATTTATATATACATATATACAAATTTATATATATTATATACAAATATATAGATGTATAGATATATATATATATACAAATATATAAATATATACAAATTTACAATGCAATATTTTTATAAATTTATATATATATATATATATATATGTATATATATATATATATATATATATACACACACAAATTTACAATACAATATTTTTATATATTTATATTTATATATATATATATATATATATATATATATATATATATATATATAAATATATAGTATTGTAAATTTGTGTGTATATATATATATATGTGTGCATTGCTAGAAATTAATTTTATGATCCAAACAGCTTCATTATGCTGATTCATCCTGAATATTATGTATTAAATATTCTTTGTCCAGGCTCTCATACAACGAAATTATGAACACAGAATATTAGTAACCGATTATTTTGTAATCAAGTTGTGCTTTTTCCTGTGAGATTTTTGTGTTTTTGTGCATTTTATTTTTTTGCATAGTAAAATAAAAATTGTTGCCTTTTTTCTATTTAAAATATTTGCCTTTTTTAATTAAAAAAATAAAATAAATATATATATATATATATATATATATATATATATATATTTTTTTTTTTTTTTGTTGTTTTTTTTTGTTTTGTATATTAGTATTTTCTTCATATTTCGATGGGTTAATCAAACTTGTAGGGTCATTAAAAACGAATATCCTCTCCGGACATCACTGTTGGCCACTACTGTGTATATATATATATATAACTATAAACTGGAAGCTTCTGCTCATATTCTCCGTGTCTGTGTGCAGATGGGATGGGGTGATTTGGGTGTTTTTGGCGAGCCGTCCAAGGAAACTCCACACTTGGATCTGATGGCCGCTCAGGGAATGCTGTTTCCAAACTTCTACACTGCCAACCCTCTGTGTTCCCCCTGTATGTGCTCACCTTCATCTCTATCATAATCGCTTTGATTTAGAATGGAATATCAGCATATTGCTCACTCTACACTTCTGAATGATGCTTATTATATATGTTTTAAACAATTATAGTAGGCTTCAATGCATCGGAATATCTTGGAAATAAATGTAGTTCCAGACAATAAAGTAAAGAAAGACATGTTAATTATTTAACGTAAGTGCTGTAGCTCTGGTTATATACAGTATTGCATACTTTATTCAGTGTAGGAACTCTCCTGGGTATTTCATGCCCATATAAAAATTGCATATAGTTAAAATGACATGAGTTGTATAGTTTTGTGCTGTTCTGAAGATTTCTTCCCAAGGTCTAGATGGATGGAATATCCCTGGTCTAGACATTGAAAGCAAATAGACTTTTCTCTTAAAGAATATTCCCTTTCATGCTAGAGCTGTTTGTGAATGAAAAACATCTGCAAAGTTTTAAAGGTCATAGTGCTCGACAAATAAAGTTGCTGACTCGTAAAACAAAGATTCAATTCTGAACCGCCTGAAACGAGCCGTCAGTAATTCCAAATTTCATTGCCTTGCCCTCAAACACTGTAGCTGTATGTATGCCAAAGCAAATACAGTCAGATGAGATTGAGACCGTAAAACCGACGCCATTGTTATCGGTGTGTATCGAGTGCTGAGGAAGATCCGGAGCTGAAGTTCAGATATGGTAATAGGCGTTTTGTTTCTGACACGCACTGTAAGCGGTCGACCAATCACAACAGACTCAATAACTTACTTGTCTCTCATTACACATTTAGACATTTACCGCCACCTACTGCCAGTTTTAATTTCATATTTAGAAAAAAAAAAATCATATTTTGTGGATTGTTGATGTATGACTTGCTTTCTTTACCGGAAAATAAAAGAAGATATTTTTGAAGATTGTTGGTAACTAAACTGTCTGTAAATATACAGTACCTTAAACACCAATTTCTATGTTGAATCAAATAAAATATTTCTTTTTAAAGCTATTTTTAATGTCTATTTGACTCTTTTCTCATTTAACACAATAATGACTTTTTTTTGGGGGGGGGGTAATTTCTCAGCTGAATTAGATTGAATTGCAATTAAAATTTTTAATCACTTGACAGCCCTACAAATAATATTTGAAGCATTAATTATACAGTATATCCTACAAAACAAATTATTTTCAAAGCATTATTGAATGATAAACTTTTTTATTTTGCTTAAGAAATTTCAGCAATCCCCCACAGATCATTTATTATCGCTTGTCAAATTTGCCTCTATTTGGGTGTGAGCAAAAACACACAATTTTTGTGCGTGTCCCTTTAAATGCAAATGAGCTGCTGCTCCAGAAGAGGGCGGAGCTTTAACAGCTCAACAACAACAAAGCTGGAGAATCTCACGCAGACAAAATGAGGAAAGTGTTCAAACTGATGGAGAGACTCAGGAAGAAGTTCAACTTTTAGACGTTTCTGAACGGTTAGTGGATAAATTGATGTAGTTGCTGTGGAGTTGATCAACTCATCACTAGCATGTGTCGTCATGTTCATCTTTTTTCCTTGAATCGACCCTCGTTTGTGAAGCAGTCCGGCGTAAAATGACGGCGTCAACAACACTCGACTACAACAACTCTTCCTCTTCTCTAAAGCAGCCTGACATGGCCCCGCCCCCTTTGTTGAGTGTTCTCAGGGGCGGGGTTTATGTAAAGTTTGGGGTTTGTGATGTCACGAATCCAGGAAGAAGCTCGTTGTAGTCCTTAAACAGAAAATATCTCTCTTTTCATTGAACTTTGAGCGTCGTAACTTTGCAGATGTTGTTTCTGCTCAAACAGCAACATTACACACTAACTAATCCTAATTCTAATCAACCAGCCCTTTAAAAATTTGTACATATTTTGTTCAAGGTGACGCATTGAAAATTATTTTGAGAGGTCTTTGTAGTATTACAATGCTAAATAAACTATTTTACTGTCCCTTCATTTTTTTATTTCATCGTTCTGAGGAAACACAAGACGTGTGCGTGTGCATGATAGTGAGAGGACGACTTATTATGCTAATATGGATAATACACCAGCAGTACTGAAATATGCTAATTATGCATAATTTGGGAATTTGAATGGAGTTGCTATGCAGAGCAGATCTTCTTTTAGTCCTCTTTTCAATTCTAATTAATTTTTAAGCAAATAAGGCTTAATCAATTGTTAATCTCAAATGTGTGAGATGAAGGTGCCTGGAGCACTCGTACCTGCCGCTATTATTGAGCTTTTCCTTCAGAAGCTTAATTAGAATTTTAATCACAAAGTAGATAGAGGAGAACTTCCTAATGATAATATCCAGGGTGAGCTCTCTCATGTCCAGCGCTTCTTTCTCTCGCTTCCAAATGGAAATGCAACTTGCGTTAGATTTTAGAGTTTGCCGTAGAAGTGTGCAGTTTACTATAATAACCGTTCAGTTGAGGTGTTTGCTCCTCCAAAACAAATGTTGATATAAGAGTTGCACCTTTTTATACAAGAACAGGTATGTCTTTTGTATATTTGATGTTTATAATATGCATAATTTGTATAATTCCACAGCCAGGGCCGCTCTGCTTACGGGAAGACTTCCTGTGCGGAACGGATTCTACACCACCAATGCTCATGCTAGGAATGGTATGATCGTAAACCGGTTGCTTCTTTCACTGTTTTCACTACATTGTAGTTGAATCTACTCTTACAACTCCTAAAATCAGCGTATAACAAGTTACGTAATCGGATTACTTTTTTCTAGTAACAATTGTTATTGTTGCGCCCTCTACTGTACATTTATAGGACTTAAAAAAAGTGCAAATAGCAGTATTTTATTTGTGTAAATAATTCTGTTTTGCACCTAAGTGTATTGTAGTACATTATAAAATAGTGCAATAATAACAAAATACTGAGTGTAAATGACTACACTCTAAAAAATAGCTGTAAAAAACGAAACAAATTTACGCAGCAAAATACCGTTTTAACGGTAATATACTCTAAAACAGTGCATTCTGGGTAATATTTGTCATTTTCGAGAAGGTAACACATAGGCTCCTTTCTCAAACGACACATAATATTTCCCGGAATGCATTGTAATATACAGAAACATTGCATTCTGGGTAATAGTTGATGTTTTCGAGAAAGTAGCCTATATGTTAAATATATAAACAAATAAAATTACCCAAAATGCATTGATTGTATGGTATATTACTGTTTCAATGGAAAAATTTGTTCTTTTTCTGAGAATTGCGAGATTGAAACTCACAATTACAAATAATAAAGTCAGAATTGGGAGATATAAACTTGCAATACTGACTTTTTTTCTTCCAATTGTGAATTTAGTATGTGAGTTAAATGTCATAATTCTGACTTTTCTCAATATTGCGAGTTTATATCTCATAATTCTGACTTTATAACTCACAATTGCAACTTTATATCACGCAATTCTGAGGGAAAAAGTCAGAATTGTGAGATAAAACTTGCAATGACCTTTTTTGTGTTTGTTCCACACTTATTAGTATTCCAAAGTATTCTAAAGTATTTAGATTAAGTTACTAAACTTGAGTAATGTAACGAAATACGTTACAAATGACTTTTGAAAGCATGTATTTTGTAATCTGTAGTGAAATACATTTTAAAAGTAACATACCCAGTCCTGCTAGTGGCTATTTATTATTTCCACTTTTTCCAATGTTTCTTCATTTTTATTTAAAATGAACCCCTTTACGATTTGATATGCGAAGGGAAAAGGGAGAAGAATTCGGAAGAGTTTGGACAAAGGTGAATTCGAATTCGGGTCGAAGCTAACATGACCCGTCTTAAGTTCTGAAATTTTTGCTCGTTAAAAAATGAGTACGACCTCACGTTGTCAATCACTTTTACACACTGCCTCCGAAACTTTCGCCTGTCAAAAATTGGGTTAAATTTTCAGCATTTTTCGCATCTGTAGCAAGTATTTTGAGAGTTGTTTTGACGATTCAGAGCCACCGAATTTTTAGGATGATGAATACAAAAAAACTTTTGGACTCGGTGTGTAAGGACCTTCACTCTCCACGCCATTGATCCTGTTACCAGACAGGTTTCTTTTGTAATTTTGTCTGGTCCAATCAGACATTGGTGGGCGGAGTTACTGTAAATAGCCTCTGCAAACAGGGTAGACTAAATACACTCAGTGTTAAATATATGCTGCACTTTGTGTTATAAAACAAGCCCAGCCCAGGTGAGAAAAAGTAACATGAAAGTAACGTACCTTTTCATAAATGGTAATGCAATTAGTTACTTTTTTAAAGAGTAACACAATATTGTAACGCATTACTTTTACGTAAGCGTAACTTTCTCTCTCTCCGACAGCATACACTCCTCAGGAGATCGTAGGGGGAATATCTCCGGACGAGATCCTGCTTCCAGAACTGCTGAAAAAGAAAGACTATGTCAGCAAGATTGTCGGCAAGTGGTGAGATTCCCTGCAGCTGCTCTCGCGATGAGACGTCTTTCTCTGAATAATGAGATGGGCTATAATAGAATATGAAGCAGTAGCAAAGTGAAACTGTAGAATGCATATTTAATTCCATAAAAAGCGTTTAGCTTCACAGTTCATTGGTAACTGGAAATGGAAGGTCAAGTGCACTTATTTACTTCCCATATTAGTACTCAGGGCTGGGTACTTTTAAAATGTATTTCACTACAGATTACAAAATACGTGCTTTAAAAAGTAATTTGTAACGTATTTCGTTACATTACTCAAGTTTAGTAACTTAATCTAAATACTTTAGAATACTTTGGAATACTAATAAGTGTGAAACAAACACAAAAATGGTCATTGCAAGTTTTTATCTCACAATTCTGACTTTTTCCCTCAGAATTGCGTGATATAAAGTTGCAATTGCGAGTTATAAAGTCAGAATTATGAGATATAAACTCGCAATATTGAGAAAAGTCAGAATTATGAGATATAAACTCGCAATATTGAGAAAAGTCATAATTATGAGATATAAACTCGCAATATTGAGAAAAGTCAGAATTATGAGATATAAACTCACAATATTGAGAAAAGTCAGAATTATGAGATATAAACTCACAATATTGAGAAAAGTCAGAATTATGAGATATAAACTGACAATATTGAGAAAAGTCAGAATTGAGATATAAACTCTCATACTAAATTCGCAATTGCAAGAAAAAAATTAGTATTGCAAGTTTATATCTCCCAATTCTGACTTTATAACTTGCAATTGTGAGTTTAAATCTCGCAATTCTGAGAAAAAGAAGTCAGAATTGTGAAACACAAACTCACAATTGTGAGGGAAAAAAACAAATTGTGAGAAAAAGTTGCAGTGACGAGTGAATTATAAAATGACTCACAAAACATGAAAACAGTCGAAAACATGAAACTGAACTCCACTTTTTCAGACGGTCAGAGTCAGAGAATCACCAATCGCTGTTTGAATGATAGTAAAATTCAAAGTAATCACTTTGGTAATCTAAAACACTTTTCAGATGTAACTGTAATCTGATTACCACCCATTTAAAATGTAACTGTAATGAAATACAGTGACTCAAATTTTGTATTTTAAATACGTGACTAAGTTCCTTGTATTTCGTTACTCCCCAACCCTGATAGTAAATATGCATTGCATGTATAGTGCAAAAGACAAAAATAATGTCTAAAATATTTTATGATTCACACAATAGTTATATTTTGTCTGATTGTTTAAAAACAGCCGATGATCGGAAAAAGAGTCAGACGGCAACTCAGAAAATGTCTCTCATGTTGAAGTAACGCGACAATAACGTTTAAAATAGTGACGTTAAAACAGGCTGTTTGACCCTATACATCACCTTTAGTTTAGGGTTGTCAGGTCCGCGTTTTTTCCCTTCACCAAACATTATTTGTAGCTCGTCTCCCATCCAATAACCTTCAAGAACTTTGTGCTTTGTGACTGCTGATGAGAAGTCTCTGCTTTCAAATTTTATCATGAAATTCAAACAATAAATGGCGTTTTGGCGTTCTTCCACTTTAGACAAAAAAACATGCATGAACATCAGAAGGTATACTTACTGAAATTAATCACGTCTCATGTAATCGCTCCATCAGTGTTTCCGCCGAAAGACGTCAATTAAACACAATATAGAGATGCGATTCTTTACTGTTAAGTACAAATATAAATATTTACTATTATAATTTACAGCATTAGATGGGAGAGATTTTTTTTCCTCAAGAAAATCAAACATTTGGTAGATATTATTCTGAAGAATCGGCTATCAAGGACGGCAGAGAAATTTCGTATCTGTGCATCTCTTGAAAATACCAAAACTTGCATGTGTATATATAATATAAATATATATATATATATGCATTTTCTTTAATGTATATATAAATTAACTTTAAGTGAAATTCATAGGTATTAATGCCACCGGGCTTGGGCCCGTCATCGCTGCGTGCAGCTATATTTTTTAATCATTTTATCGATGAAATGAAAAGATTTTCTACACAGAAGCCTGTACGTACTCTATATTGCATAGGCAGTATGGCCTCATGAACACACTTGGAGTCTTTACAAGATATTTTTTAAATCTTTGTCTCCTAACTCAGGCACCTCGGGCACAGAACTCAATACTTGCCTCTGAAGCATGGCTTTGACGAATGGTTTGGTGCTCCCAACTGCCACTTCGGCCCCTACAACGACAGCTTCCGTCCCAATATACCTGTCTACAACAACTCTGAAATGAAGGGAAGGTGAGGTACAAACAAAACTCTTGCTAAGAAAACCGCAGAGCAACATGCTGTAAATCACGGCTGTGATTTTTGCTGCAGTACACTATTAAAAGTAGTCTAAAAAAACTCTGTTGAGCCCAATTGTGTGGGAAAACACTCAAGTTTTCTTCAGAAAGTGTAAAACTGCTCCATACGAACACGTTTGTTTGGTGACGTGAGTTTTCCTCTTGTAGCAGCTGTAGTGTTGTTCCTCATTTTCTGCTTCCAAAACAGCCATATGTGCATTCTGGGTCATTGGCTCTGGTGATAAGGCTAGTTTTGCGCTTAGCAGTGGGTTTAATCAGCATGGCGTGTTTGAGTGTGGTCAGACAAACGCACACATAAACCCAGGAGATGGCAGGTTGTGTGTTTGGACACCTGGAACAGCCGGAGCATAAGAGAGTCGCCTCCGCCGCTCCACGCCTCACGACGCACGTGTCTTCTGAGACACAATCTCCTTCAGATTCACTTCGTAATCACACCCTGGTGCAGCACTTGGTTTAGGAAGCTCGTCATTTGGAACAAGAACTCATATGGTGCTGAAATGAGTTTGCGGGGACGCTCTCATTTAGATGATCTGTGTGTTTTGCAGGTATTACGAAGAGTTTGAGATTAATGTGAAAACAGGGGAATCCAACCTCACCCAAATCTATCTGGAGGTGAGTTTTCCTGTTCATTGGCTTGATTAATGTTTATTTGTGTGGATCAGTCGTGGACAGATGCACTGTGGGAAGCGCCTGATGTTGGTTTTGATTCTATCTGTCTCCAGGAAGGCTTGAAGTTTATCTCTCAGCAAGCCACGGCCCAGCGGTCCTTCTTTCTCTACTGGGCTCCAGATGCAACTCACGCGCCTGTCTACGCCTCAAAACACTTCCTGGGAAAGAGTCAGAGGGGGCGGTATGTGCATGAGATACTACTGCAGTTTTAAAAAATTAGGGATGGCGAAACGGAAAATTCTGGATGCAGTTGGGCCGAAAACCGAAAATTACTTATTTTTTGTATAATTGTATTATTAGACTTTTAAAAAGTATAATAAAAAAAAAAAAATAATATATAAAAAAAAAAAAAATATATATATATATATATATATATATATATATATATATATATATATTATTATTATTATTATTTTTTTTTTTTTAATACTTTTTAAAAGTCTAATAATACAATTATACAAAAAGTATATACATATATTTAGATTTTTTATATATAAATATAAATATAAATAAATGTGTATCTATCTATCTATATATATATATATATATATATATATATATATATAAATCTAAATATATGTATATACTTCTTTTTTGTATAATTGTATTATTAGACTTTTAAAAAGTATTAAAAAAAATCTAAATATAAAATATATATATATATATATATATATATATAGCCAAAAAAAATAAGAGACATTGTAATTGTTTAATAATAAACTAGTGTTTTCCGGGTCAGTTTCAGCTGTTCAGGGAGACCAAGACGGCAGAAAGTGCATCTTGTTTGTTTTCTTTATTTTACAAAAGCACGTTTTGTTGTTATTGTGAGTTAACACGGATAAAAGACCCTTTACAGATTGGAATGATGTATTACTCTTTTCTGTATGACAAAAATGAGAGTATTTTAAGTTGAAAAGAGATTGCACCGGCGCCTCCATGTGCAGTAAAGCGCGCTATACTTCAGCTTCCACTTTCCGCAAAAACACAATTGATATGCGCCTAATAATATCACGTATTTAGGTTAACTTTAGACATGTGAAGTTGCTACTTGCATGTTTCAAATGAGCCATATTAGAGGTTGATGGATGAATATTTTCATTCATATTTTCAGCCTTTTTTCTCTTTCGGCCAAAAACCGAAAATGCCGTTTTCGGACGATAATTGTCGGCGGCCAGTGCATTCCTATTAAAAAGTGCACGGCATAACTCATTTTGCGTGTTTGTGATACACACATGAATGATACTTCAAACAATATGACTGGAAGAGAAAAGGTGTGCGATTACTTTACACTACTGGTCAAAAAAAAGTTTTTGTAATGTACATTAAGATTTTTGGTAACACTTTATTTTACAGTGTCATTGTTACATATGTTACATGTATTTACTGTAGTAATAACAAGTAATTATGTATAATTACATGCAATTAACCCTAAACCAAACCCTCATCCTAACCCTAATCCTATAGTAAGTAAATGTAGTTAATTGTTATCACTCAGTACTTAAATGTATAATTACACTGTAATACTGACACCTTAAAATAGTGTAACCCTTTATTTTAAGGTGTTTTTGTTACACTCTGTAATTATACATTTAAGTACTGAGTAATATTAAGTAACTACATGTACTTACTATAGGTTTAGGATTAGGATTTGGTTTGGTTTAGGGTTAGTTACATGCAATTATTCATCATTTATAGTAATTACTATAGTAACTACACATGTAACGATGACACTGTAAAATAAAGTGTTACCAGATTGTTATTGTCTGATTTGACTTGATTTTGTAAAGTCATTCATTATGTCACTTGAAGACAGTGTTTGGGAATGTTACTTACGGTGGCCGAGAGAGCTCAAAGCGCTGCAAATAAGAAAACACATGCAAATAAAAAAAGCACATGCAAATAAAAAAAAACGTGATCATCAGTTTGACAACACATGTGCTGCAAATCCTCACAACACATGCAAACACAAAAACGCGCTGCATATTCAAAAACGCGCTGCAAAGAGCACAAAACACAACGGAACTGTTTCAAGAGGACCCCAAAAAGTGACGGACTCTACTAGGACGTGCGTCCAAAACCAGTTCAACTCACCCTTCACTCATTCACTAATCCCTATATAGTGTACGGCATTTGAGTGCACAATGTGTTCACAATCACTAAATACTTTAAAAACTGCAAACAAAAATAAACAACTGTACATTATTTCATGTATTTATTATTTTTAATAAAGTGTTTTTCAGTTTGCTAGAAGCTCACGCTCACAGATGACGTGGTCGTCGAGCGCCTCAGGCGGCCGTTATGATGACGTCACATTAGTACACTACAGATGATTAATGAATATTTTTAAATCATCCACTAAATGATCATCTCTTAAAGTTGAATGAGTGAACAACAATGCCACATATTAAAACACTTTTCTGTTAGTGAAACACATTACAGTTAATGCCTACATAATATATTTTAATATTTTTTAGTTTGTGCTGTTGTCAAGTAAGGTCCGTCACTTTTTGGGGTCCCCTTGAAACATTTCCGTTGTGGTTTGCGCTTTTTGCTGCGCGTTTTTGTATATGCAGCTCGTTTTTGTGTTTGCATGTGTTGTGAGGATTTGCAGCACATGTGTTGTCAAACTGATGATCACGTGTTTTTTTTTTATTTGCATGTGTTTTCTTATTTGTTTATTTGTTTTATTTTTCTTATTTTACTTTCTGGGGTCCCCCTTGAAACATTTCCGTTGTGTTTTGCACTTTTTGCTGCGCGTTTTTGTACATGCAGCGCGTTTTTGTGTTTGCATGTGTTGTGAGGATTTGCAGCACATGTGTTGTCAAACTGATGATTACGTTTTTTTTTTTATTTGCATGTGTTTTCTTATTTGCAGCGCGTTGAGCTCTCTCGGCCACCGTAGTTACTTTTAAAAGTAATGCATTACAATATTGCGTTTCTCCCTAAAAAAAAAAAAAAGTAAGTAATTGTGTTACTTTGTTCCTTTTTATGGAACGTAATGTTACGTTACTTTTGCGATACTTTTCTCACCTTGTTATTCTTTTTAATAACAAAAAAAACACTCCCAAAAATTCTATTTTTGGCAGATATAAAGGCACAGATGTCATCATCACATGTATCTAAATTGGTTAATCGAACGTCCGCAGCAAAAACATTAGTTAATAATAAAGTGAGATTAAATCCATAAAGTGTATTTGTATTATATTGCAGGTTTGCATAACATTCTGAGTTTGCCGTTTTTATTAGGGCTGCATGATATGTCGTTTTAGCATTGATACGTGTCGTTCTTGATCCGTACAGAGTCTGTTCTTTCTTTGATATATTCTGCGGGCCATGAAATTGTGGAAATGATGCTGGCGGGGAAAGAGTTAACAGCCATAACGTAATTATCGTTTTGGCCAAAAATTCTGCTTCTGTGCGTTCCGCCTTTGTATTATAGAAATGATTTGTTAATGAGGTGTTATTTTTCCTGCTCTGAGGCGAGAATAAGGGCTGGAGGCTTCATTGGTAGTCGTGTCTGCAGCTGTTTAGTATTCCGCCCGGTGCTTTGGAATACTGGGGCTTCAGTAAGCATACGTTTCTTCAGAATGCTAAATGAGGCTTGTGTTGACAGAGGAATGGATCAAGGCTGAGGGGTATTAGCCAGGTGCCGGCGGTGGAGGGATTCAGCCTGACACGCCGCATCTTAAAGTTTTATAACCAGCGCACATCTATCTGAGACATCCATCTTCCTCCGTATATCACATCCATCTGTCGCAGGACGGCTTTCAAACGTGGGCTAATGTGACAGAATTTGTTATGCTGTCTGGGTTAGAGCAATTCAAGAGGTTATGTGGGGTAGTTTTTAATGGATTGATTGAGGCACTGAGACATTGTGTGATTTGTCTTGTAGTTACGGCGATGCAGTGATGGAGCTGGATGACAGCGTTGGCCAGATTCTGGCTCGCCTGGTCAGTCTGGGCGTCCACAACGACACGCTGGTGTTCTTCACCTCGGACAACGGGGCAGCCGTGATGTCTGGACCGAGACAAAGTGGGAAAGCAATCACGTATCTCCACCTCAAACATTAACACGTTTTTATTTAGTGAGGGAATTCAAATCAAACGTGGATCTCCCGCATGAATTGTACATGAATGCATCAGGCTGTGTTTTTTTTAGACGAGTCATGTCAAGCTTTATCTCGAGATACTTGCGATATTCTGCTCTCTCAACTCATCTGTCATGTATGCTCCCAATACACCGATTCAATTTCTTTGTGTCATGGGTCTCTTTTGTGAAGAGTATTTGTCAGAGATGAATTGCTTGCACTCCACAGCCGAGGCGTTTGAGATCCCGTCCTGTCCCTTTTCATCCTCAGGCGGCAGCAACGGTCCGTTCCTCTGTGGGAAGGAGACGACGTTCGAAGGTGGGATGAGGGAACCGGCCATTGCCTGGTGGCCTGGACGGATCCCCGCTGGCACGGTGAGACGGATCCCAAGCTGTTTCACTTAAAAGTCCCGATTGTGCTTTCCATCTTCCCACATCCTCGAAACCTTCCACATCTGATCAAACGCTTTATTTAGTGGCCCTTAAACATCAAACGCATGATACGACAACATACGTCTGTGACAGAAATGCATCGTCGCAAAGTTTATCATTTACACGTGTTTTTATTAAAAATACTTTCTGTTAAAGTTTAGTGTTCATTGAATGCTATTAGTAATCTTCCCAAAAGTGTAAACATTAAAGTGTTAATTCACCCAAAAATCAGTAATTCCTCTCCCTCGTGTCGTTCTTCACCCGTAAGACCTTCGTCTTGAAGATATTTCTGATGAAATTCAGTGAGTCTCTATTGACAGCAAGATCATTTACACTTTCAGATACTAAAACACATTTAAAACAGGTCATGTGACTACAGTGGTTCACCATTGACGAGAATACTTTTGTGCGCCAAAAAATCAACAATATCTAGTGATGGACGATTTCAAAACACTGAAGCTTTACGAATCTTTTGATTCGAATCAGTGGTTCGGAGCGACAAAGTCAGTAAACGAGGCTTCGTTACGTCATTAGTGATTCAGTTTAATAGTTCACGTGATTTTGGCAGTTTGATACGCGATCCGAAGCACTGATTCGAAACAAAAGATTCGTAAATCGTCAGTGTTTCAATAAATATTGAATGGACAAATACACATGAATTATATGCCAAAACAGCCATTTTGGTCCTTGTCTTACGTGAACATAAACCGTTGATAAACCGGATCGGATTCATGTCTTAAGCTCTTAAAGTGACAGTAGCCTATTATTCCTGCTGCTCTCTGTGTCATTAATGCCCGTCGAACTCGAATACAAGCTTACGTGGGTCTACAATAATTATATTTTATTGCGTTGGGGCCAGTGAATATTTTGCCAGGGCAAAATATGTTTTTTTTTTGTGTTGCTTCCAATGTTTTAAATATTGCAACCGAATAATATTTACGACGTTTCAAGCTTTACCTTTGTCGGGACAATCATCAAATTCCTTATCGAATGTTGTCTATATATTTTTTTCTTTGAATTCCTTATGATTCCCAGCTCTGGTCTCCTTTCCTCCCTCCTTTTCCGGATCCGACGAAGCTGTGCGCTCCACAAATGACTTTTAATTGTATTAGGGGCAGCTGTGACACGGGGCTGCGGCGTGGGGGGATTTTTGGAGGAGGGAGCGCGGGAGCCGCGCTAAGCCTGCCCCCGGCTCATATCTGAGGGGTGTGCGGGGTCCTGATAGCACTGCGGAGTGACGAGGGACAGGAGGATTGGGAACGTCTTAAGCGGCTAATCTGTTTGTGTGTTTGCTGAGGTTGGATTGAGCTGTAATGAGGGCTTCTGTATCTGAATATGCCAGGCGTGCCGGATAAAGAACTGAGGGGAAGAGGAGAGCGGAGAGGAGTGCTGGGGTATGCTGGGATGTGCCAGGTGTCTGGGCAGTGCCAGAGTGGGATAAGCAGGTGTTTCACACTGTTAATGTTTGTCTTGCAGTGGCAGGCTGGATTTTGGCCGTCCTGCTCCGCTCGAGTGTGGCTCTATGTGATATGTGTATCTTCTCGTCCATTTCTCTAATGGGGAGCATTGATGCCGTGTTTTTGTTTTTAGTCAGTTCGGTAACACTTTATTTTGATGGTCCACTTTAGACGTACGACTAACTACAAGTAACTTTGCACCTACATGTCAACTAGCAGTCTGCTTGATATCTGCTCACAGATGAACAGACATTCAGCTGACTATCAGTAGGGTCGGGGAGTAACTTAGTTACGCATTTAAAATACAAAATTTGTGTTTCATTACAGTTACATTTTAAATGGGTGGTAATCAGATTACAGTTACATCTGAAAAGTGTTTTAGATTACCAAAGTGATTACTTTGAGTTTTAATGTCATTTAAACAGCGATTGGTGATTCTCTGACTCTGACCGTCTGAAAAAGAGGAGTTAAGTTTCATGTTTTCCACTGTTTTCATGTTTTGTGAGTCATTTTATAATTCACTCGTCACTGCAACTTTTTCTCACAATTTGTTTTTTCCCTCACAATTACTTTTAAGAGGATCATAAAAATGTTGTTATTTTTATTCAGTATCGTATGATTTATTTATCATATTTCATATATCATATTTATTTAACACTTTTCTCAATAATGTGAGTTTATATCTCATAATTCTGACTTTTCTCAATATTGTGAGTTTATATCTCATAATTCTGACTTTTCTCAATATTGTGAGTTTATATCTCATAATTCTGACTTTTCTCAATATTGTGAGTTTATATCTCATTATTCTGACTTTTCTCAATATTGTCAGTTTATATCTCATAATTCTGACTTTTCTCAATATTGTGAGTTTATATCTCATAATTCTGACTTTTCTCAATATTGTGAGTTTATATCTCATAATTCTGACTTTTCTCAATATTGTCAGTTTATATCTCATAATTCTGACTTTTCTCAATATTGTGAGTTTATATCTCATTATTCTGACTTTTCTCAATATTGTCAGTTTATATCTCATAATTCTGACTTTTCTCAATATTGTGAGTTTATATCTCATAATTCTGACTTTTCTCAATATTGTGAGTTTATATCTCATAATTCTGACTTTTCTCAATATTGTCAGTTTATATCTCATAATTCTGACTTTTCTCAATATTGTGAGTTTATATCTCATTATTCTGACTTTTCTCAATATTGTCAGTTTATATCTCATAATTCTGACTTTTCTCAATATTGTGAGTTTATATCTCATAATTCTGACTTTTCTCAATATTGTGAGTTTATATCTCATAATTCTGACTTTTCTCAATATTGTCAGTTTATATCTCATAATTCTGACTTTTCTCAATATTGTGAGTTTATATCTCATAATTCTGACTTTTCTCAATATCGTGAGTTTATATCTCATAATTCTGACTTTTCTCAATATTGTCAGTTTATATCTCATAATTCTGACTTAATAACTCACAATTGCAACTTTATATCACAAAATTCTGAGGGAAAAAGTCAGAATTGTGAGATATAAACTTGAAGTTTATGAAGTTTCAGCTCAAAATCCCCACAGATCATTTATTATCGCTTGTCAAATTTGCCTCTATTTGGGTTTGAGCAAAAACACAAATTTTTTGTGTGTCACTTTAAATGCAAATGAGCTGCTGCTCCCCGCCCCCTTTCCAGAAGAGGGCGGAGCTTTAACAGCTCAACAACAACAAAGCTGGAGAATCTCACGCAGACAAACTGAGGAAAGTGTTCAAACTGATGGAGAGACTCAGGAAGAAGTTCAACTTTTAGACGTTTCTGAACGGTTAGTGGATAAATTGATGTAGTTGCTGTGGAGTTGATCAACTCATCACTAGCATGTGTCGTCATGTTCATCTTTTGTGCAGCGTTCGTTTGTGAAGCAGTCCGGCGTAAAATAACGGCATCAACAACAACTTTTCCTCTTCTCTAAAGCAGCCCAACATGGCCCCGCCCCCTTTGTTGTGTGTTCTCAGGGGCGGGGTTTATGTAAATTAAGGCTTGTGATGTCACTAACCCAGGAAGAAGCTCTAGTACTCCAGCTGTTTGTTGTAGTCCAAAATATCTCCCTTCACATTGAACTTTGAGCATCATAACTTTGCAGACGTTGTTTCTGCTCAAACAGCAACATTACACACTAACTAAAGTTAAAAAGTGAAACCATAATCGCCCTTTAAATGATCTTTCGATTCAGGTGGTTGTATAGTAGCATATAGTTAAAGAGACGTTATTAACAAAAGTGCTTTGAGACTTGACCTTGACTTAGTTGGACCAGAAAGATGCCCGGCGCTCCTACGGTGACGCGAATATAAAAATAAAGCGGTGGGGGGTGTCACAGTCTCTCCTGTTGTGTTTATCAGCTCAGACACGCACAGACCGAGTGCATTAGACAGGGCTCGCAGGTCTGTCTGCTCCGATAACTAGCGTCAGCCCAAGACACAGAGAAGAAGAGAAGGAAGAGGAAATGAACTGGAGATAAAGACATTTTCATTTCCCTTTTTACTAGTCCCATGTTTTTCGTGTGTGCGGCTGGATAAGAGCAGCTGCTGGTAGCGGCTAGTTACCTTTATTAATTGTTCCCTTTGATTTCTCCTTTTCCTGTGTGTATAAGTATGTATGTACGTACGTCTGTGTGTGTGAAGCCTGAGAGTGAAGATAATGGAATGTACTGGCTGTCTGGCAGTGGTGGTGAAGGGAATTCTGGGAGGCTGAAGTAGGCGACGAGTGTGTGTGTGTGTGTGTGTGTGTGTGTGTGTGTGTGTGTGCGCGGCAGAGCCAGCTGCTCCGTGCTGATAGCGCTATCTGATTGTGAGCGTGCCGTTTCCCTCAAAGGCCCGCTCAGGAGAGAATAGAATGGAAGATCAAGGATGACAGCGAAAAAATGGCATTTTATCGGAAAATAGTTCAAAGTTTATAAATAAAATAAAGCTTTTTTTTTTTTTAGCAGGACTGGGGAGGACAGATAAAGCAGCAGTTCCGGACTCTGTCCCAACTCTTCTTTCTCTTCATTTACAAAGATGTTAGTGCGGTTTATAATAAACCTGCGAGCGCAGATTAGAGCGGGAACTGAAGAAACGCGGCTCTTCTAAACGGTGCTTTTGCATTGGTGCATGTCTGTGTGATTTGGGTCGATTTATTACAGATTAAACTTTTCTTTTTTTTTTATAGATCCACATATCAGCTGATATTATGTGATGTGATTATTGTGTCCAATTAGCTCTACTGTATCATATTTGATACGAAGGCCTCTAAATGATCAAAAGTTCTGATAAACCTGTTGCACATAATCTACATGCCTTCTGTCATTTGATTGATAGTTTAGATGTTTTTTTAGCAAGTAAAAGTATAGTATATAGTAATATCTCGAATATGGAAAAAATCACGATTATTTTGGTAAATATTGTAATCGCGAATCGTTAACATGATTAGAGGGCGAGATGACCAAAATCAACTATGTACTCGCCCATATTTGTTTGTGTATTTGACCATTTTGGCATGTATTCAAAGTCATTAAGAATATTTCGCATCTTAATATGCAGCTTAATAACGCTTTGTATTATTAAAGGATTAGTTCACTTTTTTAAAATGAAAATTACCCCAAGCTTTTACTCGCCCTCAAGCCATCCTAGGTGATGAACACATAATAATATATTAACCCTTGTGTTATTTTGTCGGTCAATTTGACCCGTTTAGATTTTCAAGTTGTTGGAAATACTGGTTAACCTATGTTTTTTTTCTTGATATTTTGTGACTTTTTCTCATTTATCATCATGCAAAGTTTCAACATGCTGGTGTTTTTTGACATATACAAACAAAATCACTGTTACGTTCGCCGGGTCAATTTGACCCGCATATTTTAACGCTCTAAAGCAACTGTACTGACCCAAAATAATAACATTTCTTGGTTATATTTTGTTATTGTATTTTTTTACTACCTTATGAAGCTAAAAAATGAGGTTTTCCACACTTATTTCAATACAGAAACATGTTTTAACCAGCAGCATGAGTGTGAAGTTCAGATCCAGAAAACACACACTTGCTCATCATGTCAGAAGAAACTTCTAGACTTTATGAAATGAGTTTACAAAACAGCCAACTTAGGAAAAGTAAATATTTTCATTATACAGCTACATTTAATTGTTCAGTTATGAACTTCTAAGAAAAAAAAAGTTAAAAAAATGTATTTATTGTATTTAAAAATGTACTTTTTATTTTCAAATTTTGTCAAAACAAAACAGTTTTAAAAAATGGTTAAAAAACATTAAATCATATCTTCAAATATATATTTTTTGGAATATTTGACAAATGTTGATATTAAAAATTTACAGTTTGTACCTTAATCTTTGTTGTTTTTCATAGTGTGATTTTTGAGGAATTGTATTGAATGCAATTAGGGTCAATTTGACCCGCTCCATAACGAGTGAACACAGAAATCGAACAGCGCATAAGGGTTAATAAATATCCCGATTTTATAATGGCAGTAATGCGCTACCAAACTCCATCCACAACCATCCATAATAAATGTACTCCGCACTGCTCCGGGGGGTTAATAAAGGCCTTCCGAAGTGAAGCGATGCGCTTCATGTGTAAAAAAACCCCCAAATATCCAGCTTCCGTATTCTTCAAAAAGCTTACGCTGTACGTTCTATGCCTTCCCATTTTTTTCCGTAATTTGAATACGGTAGATATATTACATCATAACTAGTTAAATATGGATATTGTTTTACACAATCGCCACAAAGGCCTGTATTAACCCCCCGAATTAGTGCGGAGTACATTTATAATGGATGAATGTGGACAAAGACACTTTCTTCAGCTCGAATACTTCAGGATATTTATTAATATTGTCTTCCTCAGAAAGAAGAAAGTCATATACACCTAGGGTGACGTGAGGGTAAGTAAAGCATGGGGTAATTGTAATTTGAAAGTGAACTGATACTTTATGACAGTCACGTTACATGATTTGACTGATATAGGAGGTTCGAAAGCGCACTGCTTTAAAGGAAAGGAACGAAATGTGGCACAATAGTTTTGATCAAACTTTAGTTTAGGGTCTAATTGTCAATTAACTAATGATTATCTACGACGTCTGCCTCGATAAACTCCTGATTGCTGCTTATTAAATAGTAAGGTAGTTCAGTTTAGGTATTGATTAAGGGAATAAGGTATTGATTTAGGTATTGGTTTGGATTAAGGGATGTAGAATATGATCCTGCAGAATAAGGGATCAATGTGTGCTAATAAACAGCCAATATCCTAGTAATATAAGCTACTAGTGAAAATTAGATCCTAAACTAAAGCGTTAACATTGTCTTTTATTAGTTTGAAGCCAAAATGGAAATCGAAAATAAATCATGGTTAATCGCACAGCCCTAACTTCATTCTTAACCATTTTCCATTAAATTCAATCCAAAAGAAAACCTTAAAATAGGTAAAGGACATAAATTAAATTGGATAGATCAGTAATTCTTAAAGTGTGGTCCGCCATCGCCCCCTAGTGGTCCGCAAAAAGATGACCTAAACTAGGCAAGCTCTTAACCCGCACCGGATGACGTCAGTGTGTTTTAATAACGAAAAAATGGATCATATCATTGCATTTGTGTTTGAATAATTAGTTTTTGACTTGAAACAGTTGCATATTAAACTTAAATTTAGTTTATCCTTCCTATTTTGTTGTTTTCGGGGGGCGTGTTGGAGTGGGATTCTGTTAGGAGGTCCTCAGAAAAAAATTGGAAGATAAAGTGATCCTTGGGCTGAAAAAGTTTGAGAAACACTGGGATAGATTTACCAACTTGACAAAATCATTGATCATTATTGGTTGAATAAGTGATAGTGGTGTTTTGTTGCAGCTCTGACACCGCGTGGCGTTTTTGTTCCTCAGGTGAGTCATCAGTTGGGCAGTGTGATGGATCTCTTCAGCACGAGTCTTTCTGTGGCTGGCGTTCTTCCCCCTGATGACCGCGTCATTGATGGTGTCGATTTAAGCCCTGCACTCTTCAACAGCTCGCTGCAGGACAGGTACCCGCCTCAAAGCAAGTGTGACATCATTCACATTTGATTATTTTGTTCTGATCAGACTGATTTACATTTACTCAGAACGTTCTCTATTAGTTTACACTCTTAAAAATAAAGGTTCTTGATTGGCATTGATGGTTCCCCAAAGAACCTTAAGCATTCATCGAATCTTTCCATTTCACAAAAGGTTCTTTATGCTGGAAAATAGAGCTCCTCCGTTTGCGAAAGGTGTTGCACTGAACACATATTGCCACAATGGGATGAGGCAGAGTGGTCAGTGTTGGCAACCAGGATGATTTACCACAAGATTCCCATTTTATTCCCAACAGACCCATCTTCTATTATCGTGGCAGCCAGATGATGGCAGTCCGGGTCGGGCAGTACAAAGCGCACTATTGGACTTGGAGCAACTCGTGGGAGGAATTCAACAAGGTCAGTGATTGCATATTCCTCTGATGATCTGAAGTAATTAAGAGATTTAGATAATGGTCAGTTTTGTTCTAAGCGAGGGTACAATTCTCAAAAAGCATCAGTGAGGATATGATTGGTTGTCTTGTGTAAAACAGCCGGTTATCAAAGAGTCTGAAATGAGTTTAACATTTTCAAAATTAATTAGCAGACATTTAAGTGATGGTGTTGAAGTACGTCTTTAATTGGTAATGACTCTGATTTCAGGCAGAATTACTATTGTGATGTCGTTCCTTGCTGTGCTTGAAAATTATATCACGGAATTGATTTTGGTTGAGAATTATATTGTGGTAATGTTCTTGGTTGAAAATGACTGATATTGTGGAAATCATTTTGGTTGAGAATTACTTCTATTGTGGAATTGATTTTGGTTGAGAATTATATTGTGGTAATGTTCTTGGTTGAAAATGACTGATATCGTGGAAATGATTTTGGTTGAGAATTTCTTGTATTTTGGAAATGATCTTGGTTAAGAATTACTTGTATTTTGGAAATGATTTTGGTTGAGAATTACTGATATCGTGGAAATGATTTTGGTTGAGAATTACTGATATCGTGGAAATGATTTTGGTTGAGAATTACTTGTATTTTGGAAATGATTTTGGTTGAGAATCACTTGTATTTTGGAAATGATTTTGGTTGAGAATTACTTGTATTTTGGAAATGATTTTGGTTGAGAATTACTGATATCGTGGAAATGATTTTGGTTGAGAATTTCTTGTATTTTGGAAATGATCTTGGTTGAGAATTACTTGTATTTTGGAAATGATTTTGGTTGAGAATTACTTGTATCATGGAAATGATTTTGGTTGAGAATTACTTCTATTGTGGAAATGATTTTGGTTGAGAATTTCTTGTATTTTGGAAATGATCTTGGTTGAGAATTACTTGTATTTTGGAAATGATTTTGGTTGAGAATTACTTGTATTTTGGAAATGATTTTGGTTGAGAATTTCTTGTATTTTGGAAATGATTTTGGTTGAGAAATACTTGTATTTTGGAAATGATTTTAGTTGAGAATTACTTGTATTTTGGAAATGATTTTGGTTGAGAAATACTTGTATTTTGGAAATGATTTTGGTTGAGAAATACTTCTATTGTGGAAATGATTTTGGTTGAGAATTACTTGTATTTTGGAAATGATTTTGGTTGAGAAATACTTGTATTTTGGAAATGATTTTGGTTGAGAATTACTTGTATCATGGAAATTATTTTGGTTGAGAATTACTTGTATCATGGAAATGATTTTGGTTGAGAATTACTTGTATCATGGAAATGATTTTGGTTGAGAATTACTAGTATCATGGAAATGATTTTGGTTGAGAATTACTGATATCGTGGAAATGATTTTGGTTGAAAATTACTTGTATCATGGAAATGATTTTGGTTGAAAATTACTTGTATCATGGAAATGATTTTGGTTGAAAATTACTGATATCATGGAAATGATTTTGGTTGAGAATCACTTCTATTGTGGAAATGATTTTGGTTGAGAATTACTTCTATTGTGGAAATGATTTTGGTTGAGAATTACTTATATAGGGTAATTATGCCAAAATTTTAATTTTGGGGTGAAATATGCCTTTAAATATCTATTATCAACCAATATATATTAAGCATCAACAAATACACAAAAGGTGCGTATAAGATTCCGTCTTCTGAAAAAGCATTCCCGTCTGCAACGAACTCCAAATTACAACTCTAAATGTTCTAAAATCTCCGACTTGCATCACTTCCGCAAATCCATATTGGCGTTGATAGCGTTGCCATAGAAACACTTAATTCTGAGTCCGAGAACGTCACATGTTGTCATCTCATAATTACGGTAATTACAACATGCAGTAAACGCAAAAAGTCGGGCGATAACTGTACAGTAAGTTACAGAACGTATCATGAGGGATTTTTCAGAGCCCTTCATCAAATGTACTGCAGAAATAAATGATGCCTCCAATTAAAACGGGCACAAACGTCCCATAGACTTACATTAAAGGATTTTGGTGCCAATATCCAACCATACAGAATACATTCGCATCATTGTGGCGCTATTTGCCAATCACATTTTCTTCAAAAAATGTTATAATCCATATATTATTGTCTCATGTTCACCCGATCTCTGGCCTCTTGATGCAGTAATTGCATTCCAAAATGCACATTAGTGCGTTAATGTTATCTCAAAAACAATGCCTTATCAAATAGACTTGAAGATCAGGCACTAATGAATATTAATGGAGCGGGACCACTTCTGCAAACACGCTTCATCTATTAGCTCGCTATTCCAGCAGCATCCTTCATGCTGTGAGCTGCATTCTGTCAAGCCCTCGGGACACGTCTGTCTGTCTGTCTGTCATACCCAATACACGCTTCGTTTCTCATTAAAGTCACACAACACGCATACGTGTAACCCCTGTCCGCCGTCAGCCCGGGCCGCGGGCTGCTTCTCCGAACGCGAGGGTTTGTTTTATGCCCCATCGGTTGCTTAAATTGCTCTCTCCTGGATGGCCGCTGAATCAATAGCAGCCCCCTTTATCAGCTCATGTGAACTGGAGTGTAACTTCACAAATAATGGTGGCTGATTGCTTGTGAGCTGCCAATCGATCGTTTGAGCTCGCCTCTCACGCCGAGGATGGAGAGGGTTGGAAGCTGGAGTCTAGTCCTGATGGTTAATGTGTTTTCGGGAGGTTTCACCTTCTGCTTTAGAGATGCACACAAATTCAGACGCATTTTCACCTCGAGTACCATTTGGCATTTGCCCATAATTTCTGAGCTCAGCGTGGCGAAATTGATTTGAATGATTGCGGGTGACGTCACAGATTAAGTTTTTGCCCATATTTGGGCAGTGATCCATACTGCACTACTCTAAAAAAAACAAGGCTCTCGGTTTGTTTCCTGTTAAACCCGGTTGAAATGATGGCTTAATAGTATCG
The DNA here is from genome assembly GCA_038088235.1 of Zacco platypus. NCBI lineage: Eukaryota > Metazoa > Chordata > Actinopteri > Cypriniformes > Xenocyprididae > Zacco > Zacco platypus. Next base: position 1,361,026 of record CM076085.1, on the reverse strand, counting down.
GTCACTTGGGTGAATTCCTCTTGAAACCTGCGCGGATCAGCGAGGTGTGAAATGAGAAATTTCACAGTGTAAGTGCTTTGCATCCGATGATCCTCGCGCCAATCCGTTGAGCGATAATATGAAGTATTTTAGTGTGCATTACCTCACCTAAGACACCTGAGAATTCTTCTCTTAAATTTCACCAGCTTCACTGTACTTAATGATTAGAAATCTGAGCTTTGATTGACAACTGGGTTTGGGGAGGAGCTGTGGTTTTTTCGGCGGTAAGGGATTGTCGTATGACAGTCACATTTGTTAATGGCAGTCTCTAGTGTAAATAGTTGTTAGATGCTATTTATATTTATTTGCACCTCAGTGTATTGTAGTACATTCATAAAACAGTATGCAATAATAACAAATATTCAGTGTATATGATTATACTTGTTAAAATGCTGGTTTATTAGGACATTACTTGTCCCTACATCCCTCCCTTACACCTAACCCTAACTGTTAAACTATTTATTCCCACTATTAAATACCCGTTAGGCACTTTATTTACACTTTTCGAATAGTTTCTTAATTTTTATTTAAAATAAACGAATGGAGCGCCTAAAGTTAATCTGATGGGAGGAAAAATAATTAGCCAATGCTTTTGCGTTCTTTCAAGAAACTTTGCGTTCGCTCGCAAAACTTTTGTGTTCTGTGCGAGAGAACGCAAAGTTTCTCTGGGGAATATTTGCAAGAGAACGCAAAGTTTCTCTGGGGAATATTTGCGAGAGAACGCAAAGTTTCTCTGGGGAATATTTGCGAGAGAACGCAAAGTTTCTCTGGGGAATATTTGCGAGAGAACGCAAAGTTTCTCCGGGGAATATTTGCGAGAGAACGCAAAGTTTCTCTGGGGAATATTTGCGAGAGAACGCAAAGTTTCTCTGGGGAATATTTGCGAGAGAACGCAAAGTTTCTCTGGGGAATATTTGCGGGAGAACGCAAAGTTTCTCTGGGGAATATTTGCGGGAGAACGCAAAGTTTCTCTGGGGAATATTTGCGAGAGAACGCAAAGTTTCTCTGGGGAATATTTGCGAGAGAACGCAAAAGCATTGACTTGTTGTTATTTTTCCTCACATCTCCTTTTTTTCTTCACCGTATCCCTTTAGGGGCTCCGTAGATATATGATGGGAAAAAGGGAAAAGAGTGAGTTTAGTTAAAGGAGTCGGTCATGTCAAAAGCTAACTGTATAATATAATATAATTTGACATTACATTTATGGACACATTACTATTTTAATGTTTTTGTAAAGTCTCATTAAGCCTGCATTTATTTGTGAAAATATTGTGAAATGTTATTAGAATTTAAAAATTTTCTATTTAAAATTTCTATTTTCTATTTCTTTAAAATATACATTATTTCTGTCATTTTCATTATCATGATCCTTCAGAAATCACTATAATATGCTGATTTATTGTCAATTTTGGAAACGGTTGAGCTGCTGAATATTTTTTTGGAAATTTCTTTCAGGATTCTTTGATGAATAAAAAGTTAAGAAAGAACAGCATTTATTCAAAATATAAATCTTTTCTGACAATATAAGTCTGTCACCTTTTTTTTTTTTTTAATCAATTTAACATATCTTTGCTGAAAAAAGTGTAAATTTCTTTCCAAAAAAAGAAATAAAAAATAATTGTATATTGTTACAAAAGATTTCTATTTTAAATAAATGCTGTTCTTTTTTTTTAGAGTGTCACAGGTAATAAAAAAATATTACGCATCACAACATTGATAATAAATCATCAAATCAGAATGATTTCTGAAGGATCATGTGACACTGAAGACTGGAGTAATGATGCTGAAAATTCAGCTTTGATCACTGGATATAAATTACTTTTTAAAGTATATTAAAATAGAAAACCATTATTTTTAACTTCTAATAATATTTCACAATATAATTGTTTTTTTGGTATTTTTGATCAAACAAATGCAGCCTTGATGAGCAGAAGAGACTTAAAAAAACATTAAAAATAGTTTTGGGTGGATAAAATTGGGTGGAAAAATGCAAATGTGTGGGAACTTAAACCAGTCTAATTACCGACTAGAAAATCTGTCGTTAAAATACATATTGAATTCAATGAATAGAAAACAAATATATAGTATAGATTATGGATTAGCTGTTGTTCGACTCAAATCTTGGTTCTGAGTGTTGATTTGGTGCGGCTCCAAGAACAAAATCCGACAGGAAACTCCGGTATGTTGCCTTAAGTGTATTCTAGAATTAACATTCAGTAATATTATCGATTTAAGTGCGCTGACACTATGGGATGACGGCAAAATTTGAACTGGATGATCCACACTGTTCTTGAACGGACTTGAGCTGACTATAACAACACTCTTGTCTTCAGTACAACCTTTCACAGTCAAAGTCAACTCGTTTCATAATTGATGAACTTTGGACAGTTATTAACAACCGAATTGAAGCAATCTTGAACAAAATTTAGCTGAATAATGACACCATTATCTTCTCGCAGATCTGCTTTACAGCTGAAATTATATTATTAATTAGGGCTGGGCAAAAAAAATCGATATAGAATTGTTTTTTAAAAATCTGAATGATTCAATATCGCTTCTCAAAAGCCACGAATCAATCTTTTTATTTCCGCAAACATTGAACATAACATCTGATTGACGTTAATCTTATTACTAGTCTTCTCCACTAGATGTCATCCTCTTATTTACGAGTCTCAGACAGCAAATAATAAAATTAATTCTCTTTCACGTTTCCTTTCGTTAAAAAAACGGCAAATTCACGCATTTGTCTTAAAATGCCCACCGTGGTGAACGAAGTGTGTGTGTGTGTGTGTGTATTTGTGCGTAGTAAACGTAGTCAAAACAGTAGAGAAAGAACACCGTGTATCAGTATATTGGATCTGTGCGTCTTAAAGTGACAGTAACCTAATATTCCTGCTCCTGTCGGTGTTTAATGTTTAACAAACTACAGAAGACAGAAATCACTGCCTGATCTTGGGTGATCTATTTATATTACAATACAAGGATACGTGGATCAAAAACTGTAACGATTTTATTCATTTATGACTTTTTTTGCGGTGGGCCAGTGAAAATTGAATCATTGAATTCATTGAATCAAGAATCGAATTGAGATCTTGTGAATCGAATCGAATCCACCTTTTACTAAACTCATTCTCTCTTTCCCATCGCATATTAGCGTTTATTTCAAATAAAAATGTGAAAAGCGGAAGTAAAGTGGGTATAGAATAGTGGAAATTTCCAGCATGATTTGTTTCCCAGTTGTTTTTTTTCTCATTGATTATCCTGAAGTTCAAGTTAAATTGGTTGTGAATGCCATTTCATGCTGACTTTAATCCTGAATATTTTTAAGAAAGCTTTTTGAGCATCAACAAATCCAAGTTATTTGATCTTCCTGCACAGTTTTCACGGGTGATCCACTCGCTGTTTCTTTCACCGTACTAACCTGCTGTGGATTCTCCGAGCCGCCCGCACTGCATTATTAATAGAGGAGCGCTGCTGCTCTGCTCTC